>JAQOWM010000204.1:0-162612 GCA_029041755.1 Resseliella maxima
TGAATGCATCGGGGGGTCGTGACAGATGCAATACAAAAACATGACATGAGCGCCGTGTACTCCGGTGACAAAATATGTAAATATTGCTCGTTAAAAAGTGTTTGACATTCAAATAAATTTCCGGTTATATACAATTTAATAATAATAAATCATTTAATCATAATATTTATAATATATTTTTATGAAATACAAAATTCAGTACTGTTTCCATTGAACATTGATAAAAAAACGAGAAAAAATACAGTTCAAAGATCAATTAAACTTCAAATGTTTTGTTGTATTCACGTACAATCAGACACTTCATTTGATAGTTGTGGGAACCAAATCACGTTAGTTCATAACTATCATAAAATTTGACGCACATTAAATATTGTAGCTTTCTTTGCTGAATCCACTCACACAAAAATCACTGGGCAATTATTCAAGTAAACATTGTAAAATAGCGATTTTACAGAATTACAAATGAAAAAAAATAATTATAGTCCGCATAAATGAAAATAAAAAAAAACCAAACAAAAATGGTACTTTTGCCAACCAAGTGGATCAAATAAACGTGCAATGATTGAGAGAACACTTCGTTTTGTGAATTGTTTGTTGATTTCAAACCCGAGAGTGAACGTAAAGCTATCACTTGTTCTTGACCATCGCAAACCTAATGCTTTAATTGTGTCGTCGACACTAAATAAACACGTTATATTTTGTTCACGATATTCGATTGGAATTTGTTGCACAATTTCTTGCGAATTACTTGCCCACTTACGTAGTTCAAATCCGGAACTGCGTAGCGTGTGAATTAGTTGTTGGAGTAATTTAATAGCTCCATTGGTTGTTTCGTGTCCTGACACAATGTCGTCGACATAAGTTTCATATTTTATGGCATTGTAAACAGACGGATAATTTTGTTTATTTTGTTCAGCTAATGTATGCAATGTTTTAATCGCTTGATAAGGTGAACTAGCAAGACCGAATGTTACGGTTTGTAAAGCATAAGTTTGAATACCGGTGTTTATATTATCTTGCCACTAAATTAGTTGATAGTTTGTATCAGTAACGGATTATCATACAAAAAATGTTGCGGTCGCATCAGGGCCCCGCGTTCAAGGGGCCCCCGAGATATCGGAAAAAAAAAATCGAAAATTCAATTTTATAAACGAAAAAAAAATTTATTTGAAAATGAAAAAATGAAATTAAATGTCTTCTTTTCTACATTTTAGTGTTACGAATTTTTCTATAATTTCATCAAATTTAGTTTCACCCAAAATTCCACATTCAATAGAGAGAATCGATAAATTGTTCAAACGATCATCTGTCATTGTGTTACGCAAATAATTTTTAATTAACTTTAATTTTGAAAATGATCTTTCATCCAAAACATTTGTTAAAAACATACACAAATATATACGTAGTAAAATATCAATGTTCGGAAATGTTGTGCAAAGATGATCATTGAACATAATTTTATACATCGATTCATGATTCAAATTTTCGAATTTAAAATAATGTTTAGCAAATTCACATTCTTCAATCAGTTGAGTTTCATTAACATCATTTGGATATTTTGCAGTAACATATTTACAGGATTCTGCTATTTCTTCATTGTTCATTACATTTAAATTTATCAAAAATGAAAAGTAACTGTCTAATTTATCATATGCTTCAGCTCTTTTCTTCAAATTCAATAACAAAGCATTAACGATTGGTTGGAACAACAATTTTCTAAGATTTTCTTTCTCTTCTTCTGGTTCATCTACTCGCATTGAACGTGTTTGAATAATTGATATATGAAAATCAATTGGAATAGAATTGAACAATTTTAATGCCTCATCGAAAATGTCATCGTAGGTTTTATTTTTAAGGTCAGAAATCAAGGAATTGTAAAGTCTTTTTACCGTTGAAAGAGTTAAATTTTGTTTTTGTAATGAAATATTTACGAGATTTAATTTGGATAATATATTTTTCCATAGTACAAGCATAAAACAGTTTTGAATTGGCATAATTGTCCATTTAAATCAATCGCCAATGCTTTATTATCTTCACCGAGGACATTTTCTATTGTAAATGATTGCAAAACATTTAACACTTTTAAATAACATGAATTTAAAGCACGAACTGACTCAAATTTATAAGACCATCTCGTTCCTGTTGCTCTTTTCAACATAAATTCTCCTTTCTCTTTCAATATATCGTCTAGTCGATTCCAACGAAAAGGTGAATAAACGAAAAACCCATACAACTTTTCCATGAAATCGAAAAATTTAGTGGCTATTCCATTTCCTGACACGCTATTTTTACCCATTAAGTTCAAAGAATGAGCTGAACAAGGTACAAAAATCGCGGATTCATTCTTTTGATTAATCAAAGCTTGCAGACCACCATAAATTCCTGCCATATTGTTTGCATTGTGATACGACTGTCCTCTACAATTCATCAAATTAATTTGATTTTCTTTTAGGAAATTCGATATAACGCCATTCAAAAAATCTGCTGTGTGGCCCTCGATTGAAATAAATGCAATAAATCTTTCATAAATGTTGCCATCTTTCACATATCGAACGCAGAATGACAATTGGTCTGTGTGACTAACATCCGGTGTGGAGTCAACACTTATAGAATAATAGTGTGATTTGATGATATCTGCAATAATACGATCTTTCACACCTTTTCCCATGATAGATATAAATTCGTTACATATTGTACTGGAGAGATACGAAACAAAAATCAAAACAATGAACAAAAATATTCTTATCAAATGTTATTTTAAAATATTGTACATCTTCCTTTGTTTCCGAAACGTGAAAAATGTTCTGCCAAAAAAAAGGATCGAATTTAGATAACAATTCTAAACAGCCAAGAAAATTTCCATTATGTTTTGATCCAATAATTTCATCATGACCTCGAAAAGCAAGTCCACGTGAACTAAGGAATTTTACGACTTCCACAACACGCAACAATACTTTTTTCCAATATGTCATTTCAATTTCGACGGCAGAGTTAAATGAATTTTCGATTGTGGTTTCATTTTTTAGACGTATTTTGTATTTTACAGGCCGGACCTGTTGTTAAAATGTCATTTAACGATTTTCCATTGGATGATTTGGCAGATCCGTCGAAAACTTGACGTAATTTTGTTGTTTGGCTTGTTTCCTTTAAAACAGCGTGATGAGGTAGATAAAAATGTGATCCGGTTACTTCATGAACCAATTTTACTTGATTCAAGTGTTGATATTCTTCGAACACTTTAAAATATTCTTGAAGGAATTTTTCATCTTTATTGAATCGACGTTGTAGTTATAGATGTCTTATTAACATAGATTTATTACTATATCCTAATAAATAATACTTGCGAATGGTCTATTATTTATTAGAATCGATCTTAATAAGCGTGTTATGATGGTTAGTATTTATTAAGATTGATCATAATAACGTTATTAACATGTTTATTATTTATTATAATAACGAAGTTAATAAACGCCATTTGCAATTGTGCGGAAGTTTTTTGCAACTAAGTCATTAAAGCGTATGAGTAAAAGCAAGATAGCATGAGATCGAAATTTACCAATAGTGATTTGAGCGATAAAAAATGCGCATCTTATCAAATTGAACATACCAGATGAAATGGCATGTAAAATACTACACCTTACATAATGCACATTTTAGATTTTTAGTTGAAACATGAAAGGTTTTCACTTCTTTGGGTGCATGTGGCTTATGCGATGGCTGCTGGTTTAATTTGGAAAACGTTGATGAATTTTTCGTATCAGCTTTTGATGATAATTGTGCCATTGCCTCTAATGTTCTAAAACGAGCGTCAAGAAAATCGGCAAATTGATCAATGGTAGGAATGTGTGTTGATTTACCGAGAAATTTCTCCCATTCGAAACGAGTTTGACGAGACAATTTGCGAACTAAAACATATGTTAAGACTTCGGTGTGTTCATCTGTTTTAATTCCAAGTTTAGTGAGTGAAAGCAAGCATGCCTTTGAAGCATCGTGCATTGTACGTAGTTCATCAGCTGAATCGTTTGATCCGGCAGATTGATTCATAAATTCATCCATATATGCGTTGAACAAAACCCGTTTATTATTATACCGGTCTATGAGTGAATTAAGAGCGGCATCGTAATTGTCAGCTGTGATTTCCAAATGACCAATAATCGATTTAACGCTATCACTGAGAGCAGCTTTAAGATAAGAGAATTTTTGATTAACAGTTAACCGGTCGTGATTATGGATTTGTGAAAATGCATCATAAAAAGATGGCCATTTGGTGTAAACACCGTCAAACCGAGGGATAGATAATTCCAGTAATTTAAATGGTACATCGTTGGTAATGTTATATGTAACATTACGATTTGTTCCGGCGACTTGAGCATTCCCGTTAGAACTGGATGTATCGGCAATTGATGTATCGTGGTTTGGATGATATTGATCCAACGAAGTTTCGATTTTAGCGACGATATCAAGATGGGTATTTTCAAATGCATCGAAGATGTCATTTTTAAAATAATCATCGTCTTCGGTTAATTGCATTTCAACGATTTCTTGATGAGTCTTTAGGAATTTTTGACGCGTTTCGTCAATCAGTGACTGGATTGCGTACAGTTTAATACGAGCTGCTTTTTTAAGACGAGCTAAATAGCTCGGATACAAAGCAAGCATAGACGTACTAAACTATACGCAGCGACGTAAGATGTAAGATTTAAACATGCAGTTGCATGTGTATTTGTGTCCATTATTTCATTCGTATAGCATAAGCGTCAGCACTTTACTTACCCATTTATTTGTAGTTGTCTATGCTTGCTTTATATCCGAGCTATTTAGCTCGTCTTAAAAAAGCAGCTCGTATTAAACTATACGCAACCCAGTCACTGTCGTCAATTCGGTTGAGACGTGTAGTAAAATGTTTTTTAGTTTTTCGTTCGGCACCATCCTTTTGAAAGTTGGTCATTTCACGTCTTAATCGGTCAAGTAAATCGAGTTGTCGGACAACCAATTTCTCTTCTGAAGTGAGTGGTACGGTTGGAGCCATGCTGATCGCGTAAGAGCCAAACGAATGTTTTAAAAGTCACTTACCTTAGAAAATCCCTGAAATATCGGCCAAATTCGGATGAAATCTTCCAATATGTCGTCTGGCGTGCCTTTTGGGATGCTCTCAATCTTTGATGATAATAAAATGATGTCCAAAACCCCGGATGATGGATGATGACTTTGGATGAAAAAATGAAATCGCTCTAGGTGCAATTGATTAAACGTGCTCGTACGACGTATCGTGCAACAATGTGTTTGTTGTTGCGTATGCGAATTTGCACTTTTGATATTTGTGAAAATTTGCAATTAATTGTTTTTTAAACGGAAAACCAATTTTCTGGCGATGAAGAATTGGAAATTACATTCGAAGGACCAATTTGTATGTTTTGATTGTGATTGATTTTAGAATAAATTTTCTTAAATGGAATTGAGAAAGTCAGTGAATGGAACAAGCTAGGGGCTTTTATGTCAAAAATATATTCACGTATATTGCGCTATGCTTGCATATTTTTCGACTCGCGAATTATTGTGCGTATAAGTCCGAATATAATGCATATAAATGCGTATAAATTCGTATAAGTGTATCTCCAAATGTTGAAAATGGCGTCCATATGCTCATTCAAAATCCAATCGGCAAAACTAAAAGTAAACAAATGAACCATCAAATTTACTTTTTTTCTTCAGCAAAATGTTGATTTACCGAATTTACTTTTCGTTCAACAATTTCAATAATAAATTCCATACAAAATCAACTATTCATTGAAGATTGAACATTTATTATTATTTTTAAAATTAAACTCAAATCTAATCAATATATTTTGGTTGTAAATTTTTTTTCGTACATATTATAATAAATTGAAAAAAATATGATTTTACGAAAAAAAAAAAAAAAAAATTGCCCAATGCGAGAATCGAACTTTTATATATCTGATTAAGAGACTGACACGCTGTCTTCTGCGCTATAAATGCTTTAAAGAATGCAATGATTCCGGCACATCATTAACGATTGGCAATGTTATGTTACATTTTTTTTTTATTGACATCAAAACTATTGTCATTTATATTTTTTTTTCAATAATTATAATACAAAAAATGTACAACCAAAAGATATTGATTAGAATTGAGTTTTAAAAATAGCATTAAATTTTTAATGCATATAAGATAATTTCCGACTTTATCGAAGAAAAACGTTAATTTTATAATTCGTTCAGTTACACAATTTAGTTTTTGTTTGGCCGATACGATTTTGATTGTGTTGACAAACATATTTGTACATTATGTACATTTATCACAGCAACTCTACGAATATTTCAGTTAAACGCGTATAAATTGACTATATTTACAATATTTCACTTCAATGTGTATAAACTGTGTATAAACTGCGTATATTTCATATTTTCGTATACATAAAAGCCCCTAGGGAACAAGTGTATGTGTGTGAAAAAATACGAACGTCTATTCCATTGTGGTGTCTTAGCTCAACTGAACTAAAAACTAAAATCATATTTTATTGTAGTATAAATTAGAGTCTGTTCTCTTATAACAAATTTTAAATGTCAAATCACAACAATATGGATAAATTGATTAAGTCAGCTAATCTGAGGGGTAACGTAGTTTTGGGGGGAAATATTATCGCTTCCCTTGCATATGCAGATGATCTAGTTTTGTTTGGCGGCTCAGAACAGGAGCTACAAAACAGTATTAGCGATTTAGAAACAGCTTGTACGAACTTTGGAATGACCATTAGCAGTTCAAAGACACAAGTTATGCATATTGGGAAAAATCGGAAGCAAGTGAATTGTCTGTTGAATGGGAGTGTGCTTAAGCAGGTGTCTCAATTGAAATATTTAGGTTGCATCTTCTCTGAAGACGGAAAGCTGGATAAGGAATTTGAACATCGCAGAGTGAATGGTAATAAAATTTTGTACGGCTTAAGTCACATGTTTTTAATAAGCGAGAGTTAAAGTATTAAAGAAACGAAGTTGATGATTCATGGGTCAATCTTCAGACTTACTATCACGTATGGCAGCGAGAGCTGGATCGACTCAAACAATTTAATTCATGGTTTGGAAGTGGCTGATATGAAAGTTCTGCGTATGATTTCGGGAGTGTCGCGTAGGGACCAATTGGAGAATAGAATTAGAAATGAGAAAGTGCGTGAGGATTTGAATGTGGATTTGGTTGATGAGGTAGCAAGAAAGTCGAGATTAAGATGGTTTGGGCATTTACAACGTATGAATGAGTATCCGAATATGCCGAATTTAATTTTGAATGCCCAAGTGAATGAACCGAGAGGCAAACATTGCCATATCGATATGTATCTATCGTACGATATTGCTGCGTTCGCTGCACAACGTTCATGTGCGCCGCAGAGTAAATGTGTGAGTGCAACAGTAACTCTCGCTGAAACGAAGTCTGTTGTTGCGGTTTACACATACAGCAGCGCGAACGCTAATTTCATTTACTCTGCGGCGCACATGAATGTTGGCAGCGAGCGAAGCAATATCGAACGATAGATACATATCGATATGGCAATGTTTGCGAGAGGTAGAGGTAGACCGCGGAGGCGATATCGGGATTTGGTTAAGAACGATTTGAACGAAAGGGGGTATGATTGGAATGGGGAAACTCAAGACCTGGCTCTCGATAGGGTGATAAATGAATAAGAGAGAACCAATTAAGTTTTGATATGTAGTATTTGATTGTAATAATGGTTGGATTTTGTTGATTTTTCTCATAGCCAGAATCAAGAGGAATTTTTGATGTCTTTCCTCTCTTAAATCATGTTGATTTGCAATTTTGTTGATAAATTTCTGTTGATTGATACTGTAAATTCCATTTTTGCGATAAATTTGTATGCCAAGATAATATTTTACTTTTCCAAGGCACCTTATTTCGAAAGTAGATGAAATATCATGTTCAACTTGTTTGTATATTTCATCTTTAGTAGCAGTTATCAAAATGTCATCTACATAGATTAATAGAATACACCAATTGCCATCCGCATATTGTTTAATGTATAAACAATTATCAGAATCACAACGTTTGAAACCAAATGTTGTTAAAACTTCATTAATAGCTTCGTTCCAATTTTTCAGTCCCTGTTTCAATCCATATAAACACCGTTTCAATAAACAAACTAAATTTTCTTTTCCTTTTACTTCATATCCTGGTGCTTGTTGCATATAAATCATTTCATTAATAACACCGTTTAAAAATGCTGTCTTTACGTCGAATTGAAGTACTTTTAAATTAAATTTTGATGCTATTGAAAAAATTATTCTTAATGTTGCCTGTTTTATAACTGGAGCATAAATTTGGTCAAAATCTATTCCAAATTTTTGGCTATATCCCTTTGCAACCAAACGTGCTTTAAATCTCTCAATTTCTCCATTTTGATTTGTTTTTGTTGTGTAGATCCATTTACATCCAATAGCTCTTCTATTTTTTGGTAATTCACATAGTTCCCATGTTTCATTTTTTATAAGCGAATTCATTTCTTCTTGCATTGCATCCAACCAATCTTGCTTATTTTCACTCTTTTGTACTTCATCAAAGTTTTTTGGTTCCATAATTGAATTGATTATTTCAAGTTTATCATCATACCCAAATCTCTTAGGAGGTACACCCTTGTTTGAACGTGATGAACTTCTTTGATTGTTAGAATTTTGATTATCATCTGAAGAATCTGATGATGTTGATTGATCAGTAGTTGTTGTTGATTGATGTTCATTTTCATTAATATTTGAGTTTTTAAATGAAATTTCCATATTATTGTATTTTCCATTGTTATCGTTTACAAATATTACATCACAACTAATGATTATTTTATTTCCCTTTTTATCGAAACATCTATATATGTTTGAATTATGTTCATCGTAGCCGAAGAGAATCATTTCTTTTGCAGAATTGTCTAAAACTTTACAAAAAGTCTTTTTAAATTTGGAGTTTTCACATAACACTTTGATCCAAATATTTCTAAGTTTTTAACTTGTGGTCTTTTATTATAAATTAACTCATATGGAGTTTTCTTTGTTGCAGATGTCACAAGCCGATTTTATATATAATTTGCTGTTATGATTGCTTCTCCCCAATAAAATCTTGATACATTTGCGTCATTAAGCATACACTTTACCATTTCAATTCATGATCTATTCTTCCTTTCTGCCACCCCGTTCAATTGAGGTGTATATGGAGATGTCATTTTAAATTCTATACCTTCACTTTGTAAATAATTTAATAGTGAAATATTCAAGTATTCGCCCCCACGATCTGAATTAAATATTTTTGGTGTTGTTTTGAACTGATTTTTAACATAATTCACATATTCAATTAATTTATTTTTTACTTCCGATTTTTGTTTTAAAAGATAAGTTTTCGTATAACGGGAATAGTCATCAATAAACGTCAAAATGTATTTTTTTTTTTTTTTTTTTTTGGTTTTTGATTGGGAAAAAATATGTCTGTGTGTAAAAAAAAAAAAATATTTTTATTTTTTATTTTTTTTTTTTTCAAAAATTTTTTCCGGTTTTTTTTTTTTTAAATAAAAAAGGGAAAAAAAGCCCCAAATTACATGGTTTTAATTCAGTACCGGTTACTAAGTTTTGTTTAAACATTCGTTTTAATGAATCGATATTTCTATGACCGAAAATGCGATGAAAATAGTGAATACATTGTTTTTTATTTTTAATTTCTTTGACTGAATAAATTTCGTTAGTAACTTTGAATAATTCATTTGTTATTTTTGCTGTTGCAATCACTTTTCCATTGATAATTATGTCTGCAGTTTCATCATGGAAATATATTTGTATACCTTTCTCTAGGGGGAAACATGTGTCACGAGTGCGTCCAATTTCTTGCGAGTTTTTGCGAGTTCGTTGTTGGTATATTTAGTTTGATTTTGATCGAATGATAGACTGACAACTGACAACTGACTCTCGCGCCTATTTGCATGCAAAATTGAACTCGAACTCGTACGAGTTTGTACATATTATTTAAATGGAGTTAAAAATTAAAATGCGAGTTCAATCATTTTGTGTAGATTTCTTACAAGTTCTGCACGGTTTTTGCCGGTTTTCGAGTAGTTAAATCTCCCTAGACCTTTCTTTGTCATTTTTCTAATTGATAGAAAATTTCCCTTAATATCTGGTACATACAATACGTCAATCAGTTTTGCTGTTATCATATTTCCTTTTTGGAATATAAATTGAGTGAATAAATCTTTGTTGTTAGTAATATGGCATGTTGCGCTTGAATCTAAAATCCATTCGGTTGAACTTGATTGAATTTCGTATAATTTTTGATCAGAACCAATGTTTACTGTGAGAACATACTCTTCGTTGTCTTCTTCATTTTGTTGAATCATGTTTGCTCCGCTTTTTTCTTGATATGCCTTTAACTTTCTACATTCTTTCATGGTATGAAAGCGCTTTTTACAGAAGTAACAATAAGGAACATTCGATTGAGTTCCCGAATTACCAGGTTCAGGTTTAGTTCTATTTACTCTTTCTTTCCATGAATTTTTGTTTGCTGCGATTTTCATTACTTTTTCTTGATTGTCATCATATTTGATATTTCTTCTTATTTCTTCATCGAATAAATTTGATAATACAATTGACATTGTTAAATCTCCTTTTTTTTATAACTTGTACTTAACGTAGTAACCATATTATTCCAAGTTTTTACTTCACCCATATCTGTGATTTTCTGGAATAAGCTCGTTAAATTATCTATATGATTTTGAAGATCTTCTCCTTCTTGCATACGTGTTGCATACATTTGACGAATGAGTGTTACAATGTTTGTCATTGAATCATGTTCATGAATAGATTTAAGCTTTTCCCAAGTACCTTTTGCAGTTGTTTCGTTTCGGATGTGTATTGATTATCCTCTACGTTTAGCCCAATTAATGCTCTTGCTGTATCATCATTTTCAGTCCATTTTTCAGTAATAGTTGTTGGTGCTGGTTTTGAAATGTTGTTCCATACTTTTTCTTTAATTAATAAAAGTTGCATTTTGTGTTTCCAATTGAAGAAATTTTTGTTGTTTAGTTCAACTATTTGTACTTTAGTTTCCATGTTGCTCTTATTAAATTGACCCTTGACTATTAATGTGTTGGCCCATAACCAATGTAGAATAGTTGGAAATAGTAAAGAGACAACTTGTATATTTGAAAGAACTTTAATGATTGACAATAAAATCAATGATACAATATATTTAAAATAATGATTAATAATGCAATGTTATCTTGATTATCTAACACGCTGAAGAAGCAATTAAAGCGTTTAAAAACCATGTTTTGAAGGTGTGTTCCGCCGAATGGAAAAAATTTTTGTTTTTCCAATTGGTTTCAACGAATGCAAAAGTGTATTAAACATCAAGGAGAATAATTTGAAAAACAATAAAGCCATTTTCACCAACATACAAATATTACTTATATGTTTTTAAAAAAAAATTTCGAGCAGCCTACGTAAATACTAATATATTATAATTATGTTAAGTGACATGTTCATTTTTCAAATATATCTTTTTATATATTAATGTATTAATGTCTAGATTAATGTACATATGTCATCACCTTGATTGTTTTTATTTTAGAAGTCATTATTATTTCGTTGCTTGAATTAATAAATTATTCATGTTCATGATAACATCACCAAAGTATTTGTCATTATGTACAAAGCAAATAGAATGTATATTGTACAATATACAATGTTCTTGCTTCCTTTTGCATGTAAAAAAACAATGATAAGCTTATTCCTGAAAAAAAAAACTCTGATTGTAAGTGAGAATTTGAGGTCGTACCAAATATACTATAATATGTGTGATTACATTGTTGATTGTCTCTTTCTTTCTATTGTGTTCCTCTTCACCAATATAAAGAGGCCAGAGAATGAGAAATCACTCCAAGTTTTCATTCATTTTAAATTAAATATTAGTAAAATCTTAGAAACTGTACTTAAAATTTTATTAAAAATCAAAGAATTTTTTTTGAAAATCCGAATGAAATCCGAGTATTTTTCTCAATATCCGAGCATCCGGGCCGGACGATTTTTCGATAGGGGTTTACCTAAAAATTTCGGGCGAACCTGAATTTATCCGGGCGATCTAACAGGTATAAAATGATTTCTAATTATGAAAAGTAATACTAATGTCATAAATCATAATAGTATCAGGATACTAATCGTGACAATATTAAAGATAATGAAATTCAGAAACACCTTTTGAAATGTCAATCATTCATTTAATTTATTTGTAAAATGTGTTTACTGAAGAAATATAGATTTTATTTATAATATAGGAAATCATAAATAAAATCATCTTTATTATAGACTTTGTCGAGGCTAGGTTCATATCATTGATATATCATTTTAGTTACTTTTTTCGAAATTGGTTTATTCCCATCAGAAACTCCTCGGCAACAATGAAATTTTATAAAAAAATTTTATTGTTCCTTTTTGGCATTGGATTCATTTTATCTGCTCAAAACAAACTTATTGAATATCAATTGCAGTTGGAACCAAATAAAAGTGTTGTGTTGTGTAAAATTATTATAAATTTTTTGGTCAAATACTTCAGCGATAAAAAAGTCGTCCTATCAATCATAGTATCTTCATTAAACACAAGGAAAAACTATTTTCAAAAAGATATTTTAACAAATTTATTCAACGAAGTCAATTCACTAACATCATTTCAGTATAATATAATAGAAAAACTCTATAAATCTATATACAAACGGAGAAATGAATTCAATTTAATTTTAATCGATAATTATGAATCACTGCAGTAAGTGTTAATATTCAGAAAAATTATCACACTGTTTTGAATAAATGTTTTCTAACCATAGAATAATCATGAATGGGTCTGTTCAACAATATCATCTGTCACAGAAATTTTTCATTGTTGTCACTGTTTTTGAAAATGTGCAGAAAATTGGGAAAACTCTGGATGAAATATTTCTAATGTTATGGAAGAATGGCTTAATCAATTCACATGTGTTAATAAATAGTGACAGCATGTGGTCACTTTATTCATATAAACCGTATGAAATTGATTGTTACACATTAAATCATGTAAAACTGGCATCATTCACCATTAGCAATTATACTGAAAACATCCCTTTATCATTCGAAGAATTATATCCACCAAAATTGAGGAACTTTCATATGTGTCCTTTATACGTTGCCATAAGTGATTTCCATCCATACATCATACGTAGTACTAAAAATGAAGAATTCAGTGGATTTGAACTTAAAATAATTGAACATATCGCAAAAAGCGTAAACTTTACATTTATCCTTAAAGGTTTCCAGAATTTTAATGGACAAATATACGAAAATGGCACTGGAAGTGGAAATTTAAACGTAACTTTAATGGGCTTAGCAAATTTCACCCTTGGTGGGTATCTACAATCAAAAGAACGATTTATCTTTTTAGTAGAAAGTGTCCCGTTTTTACACAGCTCATATGGTTTTGTGTACAAAGTTAATACCTTACAAAGCCTAAACGAAACTTCCTTAATTGAACCATTTAAAAAAGGTTTATGGCTACTTATAACTGCAATCATATTACTAATGGTGTCTTTAATATTGTTGTCGAAAAGACTGACACGAAAATGGAGACATTTTTTCATCGGAGGACACATCAATCGTTCGCCAATTTTGAATGTGTGGACTTCCATATTGGGCAAATCTATTTCAAATCCACGTATTGTAAATGGTCGCCATTTAGGTAATTTCGTTAGAACAATTTTATTTTTATGGATTCTTTTGTGGTTCTTTGTTCGAAGTGGATATGAAGGAGCTTTGTTTACTCAAAGACATCGAATTGATTCGCCATACGATACGATTGAGAAAATTCAAGCATCAGATTGCAAAGTGCTAGTTAATGTCATTGGATATAAAATTATTGCTCCATTTGTAGCGCATAAAAGGTAAAATTGAAAAAAAAAAGTTGTTTTGAATCTTCTGTTATTTTATTGATTATTTCAGATTGGTTTTGAGAAATAAATCCAACATTGAGAATTTGAAGTATTTCCATGATCATGGAAATGATAAATTTTGCGTGTTTCTATGCAGTGACATCATTTATAAATATTTTAGTTTGTTGTATTCTCAAAACTACCAATTGGCATTTACAAAGAATCGTCTAATCACGGCCGATAATGTTATATATTTTCATAGACCAACAATTCTGAAAGATACTTTCAATAAAGAAATTCGGAAACAACAAGAAGCTGGTTTAATCAATTTTTGGGTTAGTAAATACACAGATGAGCGAAAGATTAAAATAATAAAAACACCATCAAAGTTGAAAATTGAAAGTATTTTGTCCATTTTTTACATATGTGGATCTATGTATGCCATCATTTTGATTGTATTTGTTTTTGAAGTTATTAGCATGAAATATCGTGTCGTAAAACGTATACTCGACTACTTGAACTATTAAAATGTAAGATAAAGAAAGCGTTGTATTGTAAATTTGCACTTGAAATAAAAAAAAAAAAAAAAATACAGATTCAATGTGATAGCTTGAATTATTGATTCATAAATTTGACCCATATCAAAATGACAAAATGATTGTTCGTCCTTAAATAATGTAAACATGATAATAATTCTGAAGAGTTGCATTCATTTAAATAGAAAAACTTCAATTCAATAATCAATTTTCATTATCTGTTGCTGAGAGAGTTTCAAAGAACTTAAAAAGTCATAAAATATAATCGACTATAAGAGAAATATACGGACCAATTCAGTATATTTTCCAATGAGTACAAAAAGCCAATCCGTATGAGTGATTAGCAAGACGTGGGTCCATAATTAATGAATGTGATAAGCAACAATATATAACATGACGGTGTTCTCAATGGCGCAATGAACATATAAATTCATGTTATTAACACAGTCAGTTAAATACCGTTGCCCACAACGCTATAAATTGTATATCACATTATTTTATAAACTCACGCGACATGTGATTAATAAGTTTTATACATTCATTCATATTTACAAAGAAAATTTAAAAGTGTACACAGTGAATTTAATTTGAGTTCAAATTTTATTTGGATTTTTATTATAAATTCTCTAGCAATAATGCGTTGGATTTCTATATTGCATACATTGTTTTTTGGATAGGATATATCCATAAGATCTCCGCAAGAGCTGGATCTGTGTGTGCGTTAGCCGCAATATAAAACACACACGTATAATGACGTATTGTATCAGCGGGCAACCAATATTAAATGCACATAGCGTTGACGGTAGTACAAATAGCCACTAACTGGCATAAGCGCCCTGTGATTCAAAAATTTGCAATTATATCAAAATTTGAATTTCGCTCGAAATTTGAATTTGAGGCATATAAAATGTAAACTGCATATCAAATGGGAAAAATATTTACCAATCGATTTTTCACGTGTTTCCGATCGGAAAATGGAAAAAATAAGTGAACTTTGGTCCTAGCTCATTGGGGCCCAGTTCATAGATTCAAGACCTATTGATAGAGGTGTCACTTGCCCAGGCTGGCTGATCCATGGATTCTTAGGATTTGGCCAGGATTCCAGAACTTCCTATATGGAATTTCATATAAATATCAGTGTGCATAATTTTATGTGTATTTTTATATGTTCTGGAATCCAGGCCAAATCCTAAGAATCCATGGATCAGCCAGCCTGGGTAAGTGACACCTCTATCAATAGGTCTTGAATCTATAAACTGGGCCCCAATGAGCTAGGACCAAAGTTCACTTATTTTTTCCATTTTCCGATCTGAAAAACGTGAAAAATCGATTGGTAAATATTTTTAGGTGTGCATTTAATTTTGGTTGCCCGCTGATACAATACGTCATTATACGTGTGTGTTTTATATTGCGGCTAACGCACACACAGATCCAGCTCTTGCGGAGATCTTATGGATATATCCTATCCAAAAAACAATGTATGCTATATTGTTTTTATTTCACGTTTTCTTCACTTTCTAACCAAAATAAACTTATTCACTCGAACAAAGAAATAAAAAAGCGTAGATTTAAGCAACATAATATTGCATTTTTTGATGGAATCCATCAAAATTTTTTGGAAGAACAGAACAATCTATCTTTGTTTATCTTTTTTACTTAAAAATGTTTTTTATTCACTGAAATCCCAAATATTCTGTAAAAGTAAATTTTTCTTCTTTAATTTTTAAATTAAGTTCTTTTCGAAGTACATAATAAAAAACAAAATGCATTTTTTTTACTTTAATTTTAGTATCAAATTGAGTTTTTTTTAATACATTTATGCTCCTGTTGAGATTTGGTTGAAAAACGGAAATAAGAAATTTGATTGTTGAAGATTTTGTTCAAGAAAAATAAATTTCAACAACGGGAACATTTTTTGCAACAATTTTGGAATATGTTGATCATTTTATGGTTGAAAAAATATAGTTATATGGGTGATATCTATATTATTTTAAAAATTTGTAGTTAATTACATGGTTTTATCGGAATAATTATCGTATATGGGTTCTCAATTGGTGTATTGGTACCCATGACTACAGTGCACAACTCTGGTAATTATCTACAGAATCTTAAGGCACACAAGAATTTGAAAAGGTATTTATCAAGTATTCCTTCCTTAACTTGATAAATACCTTTTCAAATTCTTCGCTTGAATAGGAGAAAATTGATTGGATTGTGCAAAAAAATGTCGGAAACTTTCTCAAATTTTATGGATATGTTTTAAATGCTATGTTAATTTGTTTTTTTTTTAAATAAATATAATTTTCTAGGTAAATTAAATGTTTCGCTAAGTTAAATAATTATATTCATTTAATTATAAATATTTTTTTTATGTAAATTTTTTCACTTTTCTCGGTAAAAAAATATCTTCAATAGTTAAAAAAATCAAATTGCTTTGTTCTGATAATTTTTTCGCTAAGTAAAATGATTTCAACATTCAAAATATAAAAATATTGTTTACTAAGTAGATTCATTTTCAAACAAAGTAAAACGATTTTATTTTTTCAAGTTAATAGTATTTTTAAATCAGAGAAATTTTTGTTTTCACTCAGTTAAAAAAATCAAAAAACAGTTTAGATATCTTTTCCATGCAAAATAATTTAATTCGACAAAGAAATCAGATTGCTTCAATCAACAACGTCACGTTATTTTTAATTTTTATCAATCGATAGCTATGTAATGTTAATTAATCACAATTTCTCTAAAAATGTGTTGCAATTTAAATTAAAAGCCTGAATTTTTATACATTTAATTTCATTTGGAAGAAACTGAAATATATTCAAACTTGGCAAAAAACCACAGCAAATTAAAATTCTTTAGTCAACATCACAATATTTTCAATTTTTATAAATCACAATACTTATGTTATTTCCATCAATTTCACTTATTACACATTAATTTTGCCGACATAAGGCTGGTCTAGCTTTCGCTGGACGTCCCCGCTTCCTTTTTTGCCCAATTGGCACAGTCTTTGCTTCTGCTGGTGGTGTTATGCATTTTAAACGCATCGCAATGCCAATGATGTGTTTGCAAATGTATAATTTATAATAGTCTCCACAGTCACACTCACTTTTTAACCAGTTCTCTCGTTTGACTGGATATATAAATGTTGTATCGTAGAATGAGAATGAAATTCTCTTGAAACTATCAAAATTTTCCCATTCTATTGAATCATCGATATTTTGAACTATTGCTGTACGATAAACGATTGTATTTCCTTGACGACGAGACGTTATTTTATTGTTGGATTTTGCAAAGTTATAGCCTTCAGTCCACATTTTCAATTCAATTCGTGGTCCATTCAATTCAATCACCTTATGACCAGACACATATGCAGCAGACCAAATCTCTATCATCGAAAAAAGGGCCACACGAAATTTTCCAATGTCCATTCTCTCCCGAATTGTGTGCTCGTCTTTTATAAGACGATTATTTGTCTCCAACGCATTGTTTGTGCTTGGTGTCAGTTTTGCAAATGCTTCAAACCAATTTGGATTTTGACGAACCCATATATCCTCAAAATAATCAATCAGGCCATCTGCTTCCTCGCGCCATTTTTCCATGAATAACTGAAGCGCTATGTCAAAAATTTCCGGTGTTTTTGACACCTGTAAAATTTCAAGGTCTGTCATAAACTGCCTTTGTTTGGATAAATCTTTCAAAAATGTTGGTACTTTGTCGGACACGTTTTTGTGCATATGATACCAGCACATTACGATTTTAATTTGTGGCCCAAACACTTTTCTTCCCGCGTTTCGTATTTGCGCCGCTGCATCGCCAATCTGAAGTACTTTCAGGTGCAAAATCGGCTTCAAACATATTTCGAATTGCTTCCTTTACTGAGGCAAACATAAATTCAAAATCTCGTTCTTTCTCATTCGTGCAAACTGCTACGGCTATTGGATGGAATGCACGATGAATATCTGTCAATCCGAGAACTAACACCGGGAAATTTTGCCAGATAATTTTATATGTGGCATCAGCGTGCAGATTTTTCGATCCAATGGCTTGTTTCAGTAGTAATTTTGTTGAACAAACGAAACGGAAATCGACATTTTGCTCATCCTCATAATTCATTTCATAAGTTAAAACAAATGCCTGTGTATCATTATCGGGAATCGAAGAACATTCCTGAAGCCATTTTTCTAAAGTACCACAATGAATTTTTTCTTTTCCGAATTTTTCATCATTCAGTTTTTTCAAAAAATTCTTCAGTAAAGAACTTGATGGCACGACATATCCCTTATGAATCAAATTTGTAACAATAGCCTTTGGTTTCATAACACTGTTTTCATATAAATCTCTTATGGCTGCTTTCATTTCAGGTGAAAGCTCTGAAATTGCATTCGAATGATTTTGGTGAGTGTGTTCAGTATTAGCTCTATATAAATGAATATCGTTATTCCGTGAATCAAAAAGCAGAGCAACGGCAGCAGCACATTGCTCACCACGGAATTTTACGCGCTTACATCGATATGTGATTCGAATCCCATTTTCAGATTTGTTGCGATATTGATATGCCCAACTTTCATTGATTAAAAATTCATCGGCGTCTTTTTTGCTCTTGAAAGTGGTTTCATGAATCCATTCCTTATGAACTCGACGCATTTTTTGTGGCGGCTCATTTTCTTCATCATCGTTTTCAATGGAAGATGTGTATAATGCGATTGAATTATTATTGGGTATAAAAACGCCATTCATCAACATATTTTCACGAAATACGTCTATATCAGAACACTTTGGACACGCAAAATCATCTGTTAGTTGATACGCTTGTTTTCTAAGGCATTGTTTATGATACCATTCACCACTCGAACAGCAAATCATTTGTAACGACGTAACTCCATTATGAGATCCCATGACTTCATTACAAATGAAGCACAAAACATCTGGCTCATGCGTTGTAGAAGTGTTCATGCTGTTGGTGGCATAGTGTATATGGCAAAAGGATTGAAAATTTCCAATGAATTCAGACACACAATTGTTTAGAATACTGCATGTAAAGTGAAATGATTTCTTGCATGAGCGTACACAACATCCAACGTTAGCACCTTTCAGCTTACAGTAAAAACATGTCTAAGAAAATTGGAAAAGCGTAAATGAAAATAAGTAAATGAAAATACATGTATATTGCATGAAGTTCTTCTTACCATTCTTGAAGCTCGCCTTATTTCCAGCTTCACGTCATTTTCACGATAACCGTATGAATTGTTGTTCTCATCATTTCTTTGCGGTAAATTGGCACTAACAAGCTAAAAAAGTAAAAAATAAGACAAATTATTGAATCGTATTTAAATTTGTTGAACGCTTGCATTGAAAATCGAAAAAAATCAAGTTTTCATCGTGAACCAATACTCACACAGCATAGATGATGTAGTTTATATGAGCCAACACAAATCATTTTTCCAAATTGAATAGGATCGTCGGTGGAATCACCACACAATGCACAAATATCTGGTTCTTCCTCTTCAAATGAATTGTACAATGCCAATTCATTTCTTTGTCTGAAATTAGATTCATGAAATTCCGGGTTCAGAAGAAGTAAATTTAAAAAAATATATATTCAAAAGCATATATTCAAAAGCATATATTTAAAATTTTACCTTTTTGTTGGTGGCATTTTTGGTGATTTTGTTCAATTCTTTGACTCAATGTGCCAATGGTCTGAAATTGTATGCATAAAAAAAACGAACATTCAAAGTATTTCAAAATTTCACATATAAACATTTGAACAGTTTAATTATACGTTACCTGTACTAAATCTTTATCGGCTTGCAGTTTTCTAAATATTGATCGGGAAATAATTGCAAATTTTTCCGGTTAATTGTTCGATTAATTGTTGTACTCAGTTTTGTTGCTTCTTTTACCGCGAAAAAAAAATGAGGTTATGTTTCTTTATTATTACTTTTGATATTCGAATATATTCAAAGCATATATTGACATTCTTGTTTTACATCAATGGAAATTTTTCAATATGTTCATATTTAGTCTATTTCAATACAGCTATAGCGGCAGATGTTCATTTAGTATCTTCTAAAATTAAAAAATGAAAATTCATTTGTTGGTAGCTTTGTGCTGTGTTTTGCATATACTTATTTGTCAGAATCAAGTTACAGCAGGGTTACTAGATAAAGTTGTTGAACGTGAACAAAAAGATTTGGAAGAACACATTCTAGATTTTGCAGTTGAAAGTTCTTACGTTCCATCATCTCTAAAGGAATTACTTGTCGTACGAAAAAAGTAGGTAACTTTACATTTTTGTATTTTTCGAATTTTCAATTTAATTTAATTTCATTCTATTCTCTTAGCTACAAAAGGGCGCGACGCACAAGGCAAAATGTGAAAAATGGAGTACGAGGATTCAAAAATTTACTAAGAAAATCATTCAGAAGGGAATAAATAAAGGCGAATCAAAGGATTTATGATTATTTCAAAATGAATAATGCTTTTTATTCACAATTTTCAACAGGTTTTTTGAATTTTTGAACAGTTACAAAAATTCTTTATTGGCACTTAGTAACTTCTTGTAAAAGATTCTTGTACATTTCTACAATAAAATTATATCTGTTAACATTATTTTCACCCATTACGAGGGTTACGAGGTTCTTGTTAATGAATTAAGCAATAATTATATTTACAAGAAAAAATATATTCATCAACGAAATATCCAGCGTACATACAAATCTGATGAAATTCTCGTCAAATTTCCATGCTATTTCATATATTTGAACTTCAGGTATTGTTTCTCTGAGGAGTGTATCAACTGAGGAGTGTACTGAGGAAGAGGAATTTACTAAGGTGAAATGCTCTTCCTCAGTGAAGAGCCAATTTTTTTCCAATATTTATATGCAATAAATTGTTCGAGTTGAAGGAAGAGCAGTAAAATAAGTACTTAAATTCATCTTTTCAAAAAATTACTCTTTTCTCAATTGCAAGAATTAGTTTTACATTTTGATATATATAAATATAGAAAAAAAATACTGCTCCTCACTGAGGAGGAGTATTGCTACTCAGTAAATTCCTCCTCCTCAGTTCTCTCTTCAGTTGATATTCTCCTCAGAAGAAAAATCCCTGAAAAAATTTTTTTTTTTGAATTTTGAAGGTACCATATCCGGTGAGCAATAAAATGTGTGATTTTTTATTCAAGATTTGATGTATAGGACGTACATGAGGCTTAATGATGCTCTGTGAACTGTATTGTCTCAGTGTAAACATAACTTGGATTAAAAGAAAGACTGTTCGTTGCTGTCATCAACACTAGTTTCACAGAGCGGGATGATTTATCGTAGGTGCCACACTGTTGCAAATTTCAAAGGAAATTTATATACATTGATATAATAAAATAGTACCACCGACCATATCGTATGATTAAATTACTCGATTATTTGAATTCAATATTTCAAATATTTTTCTGTTGCAAATATTGTCGCCAGACGCAAATGACACATTTGGAATGGGTTGAAAAGATCCGAATGTAATATGTATCACATTCTGTTTTACGTGAAAAAAAACTAAGCTATGAAACAACAAATTCGCTACTCATGGCGCCACCTGTATTTTGTTTGCACAGTGTACGTGAACTTAATGAAACAGCTTGTTTTTTCCTTGGAAAAATGTTGAGGCAGAGTACATACTATCATTTTGCAATAGATTGTACGTCAATGTTAACTGTTTTTGGGTTCTGCTAAAAAAAAACATTTCAATCATGATAATTCTTCGTTTGTATTTGAATTCTTAAAAAATTTGGAACTAACTTTTATTCACTAAATATATGATTGAATACGAAATTTAATCATACACAATTAGTGAAATACTATCGACGTTCCGTTACATAATATAAATTATTATGTGAAAAACAAATGTGTGTGTAGTTTCATCTGAAACAATTTATTTAAATTTTGCACACGTGTTTCATTTGAAAAGCAAGTAGTACAAATTAGCATAACAATAAAAATGTGTATAATTGACGTATCTATGACGTGGAAGAATTTTGAATTTTATATTTCGTATTAAATTTCAATGAATTCGATCTAACCCAATTCTCGCTCCAGTGTTGGCAAATAGACTGTCTGTTATACAGTCGATCTATATATATGTATAAATATGGGAAGTAGATAATGGTATTGATCAGAAGAGAACTCGCACAAAACGGAGAAAAAAAAACAATACACAAATACAATAGGTTATAATAGATGCGAGTTTACACTGTGTTTATTTGCATTGGTCATTTTTTTTCTTCGCTTTGTGCGCAAATTCTTCTGATTTTAATCCATTGTCTATCAATATATCTATACCATGCACCTGTATATACATTTGTATTGTATATTGATGTCTATCGATTGCCAATACTGCCTCGCTCATATCATATTAGTTTTTTAAACAGTTGGCTCCTATTTGTTGCTTTTTTCTACATCATCAAAAAATCTTCAATATTTAGATTGATAATAAACTGATATGGTGTCACCAACTTTCTATTCAAATGAATTCACACGTTGTTTTCAGCTCATAAATATGAAAAAAAAAAAAATTCAAATTGACGTGCTGAATTGTTTTTTGGAGAAGCAGTGCTTCTTCTTTAAACCGAAGCTTCTTGGAATTTCTAAATTTCATAATCCATTTTATGATAATATCATACAAATGTTACGTCTATAAAAATGTGTTTTTATTACATTTCGATTCAAATGGATTTCAAGACGTCCAAAAAGAATGAAGTGCAATTTATATTTCGTAATCATTTGTATTTATCTATTGATTATTTGCACAAATGACGTTGAATCGACTGTCAATGTGATTGCGAATACTGTTCTTTCTGGTGCAAATACAGCCTTATCGAACAGCATTGGACCTAATGCTGCCAAAGCTGTTATGGGCGCAGGCAAAGCGTAAATATTAAAGAAAAAAAAAATTACATTTGAATTAAATTTATTTTAATCATCTAGTGCTGCTGCTGGTGCACAAAAGTATTATCAAACTGGAAGTATTTCTGAAGCAGGCAACGCTGCCGTAAGTTCAGGTGTTGCTAGGTATGTATTGTGGTTGAATTTAATTGATTAACAAAGCATTTTAAACGATTTTATTTTCAAAATAGTACTGACCGAAGCATTCCAGTCAGCTGCCAATTTAGCGAGTAGTGGATATGGGGTTGCAAAAGATCTTTATGCTGGCAAAAATCCTAAAGATTCTTTGGTTAAACTGTTAGTATACGTTTTTTTCTACGTTAATATACGTTTTTGTTTTTTTTTTCAGAATTGAAAACGTAACAATTTATTTGCCTTTTTAGAGGTAGAGAAGCTTTGAAACAAGTTCCGGGTGGATCAGCAGCTACACTTGCACTTGATGCAGGTGCTGATCTTTATAGTGGAAAAAGTGTACAAGATGTCTTCTTTGAAAAGTTTGTTGATTATACTGATTTTTTTTTTTTTTTTCAATTTAAATGGATTAATTTGAATTTGTTAAATTTAGAGGAAAAGAAGCATTGAAACAAGTTCCGGGAGGAGCAGGTGCAGCCCTTGCACTCGATGTGGGAGATGATCTTCGGAAGGGAAAAAATGTTCAAGAGATTGTAAGAAGAAGGTGTGTTTTTATGGCAAATCATGTAAGAAGGTCTAATGCCACAATTGAAGTAATCAATGAATTTGTAAAATTATTAGTGGCAAAAATGCATTGGATACATTCGCGAAGGATCAAAAATATAATCAACTTGGGAAATTGGCATTGGATATGATTCCGGAGAAGTATGAACATAGATAAAAATTGTAAATTATTTATAATAACATTTATATCCGATTCATCTACCTAGTGGACAGTCTGCCAACAATTCTGATGCTAGTACATCTAAAGGTACTGCAAAAACCAATCAAGCATCAGCGAAACAATTAAGTAAAGGAAACAATTCACCATCGAAAGCAAAACCTAGTTCACCAAGAAGATCACCATCCAGAAATTACTATAGAGGCAGAAATAACTGGTTGTAAGTACTTCACCCAAAATATTCAAATCAGTTGATTTTGTGAACTATGATTTGAAATCTCAATTTTCTGCTACGAATTATTGCCATTCAATTGATATACAAATTCGGTTTATGTTTATGACGATTGGATCGTTAAATTAAGATTTCTCATGTAAGTTAATATTTCAGAGAACATCCTAGAGAAAGACTTGACAGAAAAGCATCGAAATCTAGATCGAAATTTTGGAGGTACAAATAATTGTTAAACATTTCATTAATGTTCACTAATTAAAAAAAAAAAATGATATTTTAGTAGATCAAGTTCCAAAAATAGATACTACGACGACGATTACGATGATGATGATGAAGAAGAAAAACCGATAAAGAAAAGAAATAAAAACTGGATGTAAGTGAACACATTGTTTTCATGAAAAGTTTAATTTGTACTATTTGGGAATGTTTTTTTTAGATATCATCCAAAAGAGGGATTGAGAAAGAAGAGTGGCTATAGCGGCCTTATTCCTGGTCTTATAAAGTATACTTTATAACTTAAACTGTTGTTTAGTAATTTAAAACAAAATATGAACAAATTCTCTTTTTCAGAAAAATTCGTCCGAAAAAGGGTTATTTGTAGAACAAATAAATGTGTCGTTTACCGAAATTATCATACAATAATTAAACAAAGCTGAATTCGGAGTGACGCATGATCAAGCGCACGATTATTTTCAAATATAAAATTTATCTGATTATAATCCAAGTTTTTTTGTTACTGAAAAATGTCTTCATAAATAAAATAAGTTCG
The DNA here is from genome assembly GCA_029041755.1 of Resseliella maxima. Lineage (NCBI taxonomy): Eukaryota > Metazoa > Arthropoda > Insecta > Diptera > Cecidomyiidae > Resseliella > Resseliella maxima. Next base: position 25,275 of record JAQOWM010000204.1, read on the forward strand.
TTATTAAAAAATTCGAGTTTAAAATATTTTCAAATGAATGACGTACCAGTAATTTTTGAAATGTATTTCACAAATTAAAATTCGTCTTTTCATATCATCATATAGCGTTTTGAGGATATGTTTCTGAATTTTACTCTTTTCAATGGGTGTAGGGTGACAATTTCAAGCGATTTTGTGGTAATTACCTTGGCCTTTAATGGCCGTCTTAGGCTTATACATATGTAAATTGTCTATACGAATCTAGGGGGTAGACACCGGTCAAAAATAAACAATCCATTACAAAATTAACAATCTAATGAATCGCACAAATCACATGTAATCTCACTATAAAATAAAAAATTCAATGTGAAATTTGAATCTTACAAATCTTGTGAATCTTACGAACCACATGAACACAGACGTACGCTCTAATGCGAGAAGATAATAAAAGAGAATCAAAAACAATAATCGAACATCTCTGTGTGAGTATTTTGTATAATTATACAACAATTCACTCTTCACTGTAAAATGTATATACTTGTATTTGTAGTTTACGTAACGGACCTATTTGGCGCTCATACACTAGTCAATCTAGTATACGTTGTCTCTGTGTAAAGGCTTGCAAATCATGAATTCGTACGAATCTGCGAATCATTACGAATCCGAGAATCTATAAGAATCGTGCAAATCAATCTTCAAAACGTGAATTGATTCTCGTGTGTCTACTCCCTAGATACGAATAATGCATGACCAATTTCAAATATTTTAGAAATAAAATAAATTGATGAGTTGGTTTCCAACAACAACATTTATTATGTCCAAAAACTCGAAAAACATTGAGGCTATGGCGAACTGTGAAATGTCGCAAATGTTACTGTTTTTATAGTTTTTTATTTATATCTATCTAAAGATTATGGAGTAGGAGAGCATTGAAGATGAAACAAAACGAAAATCGAACCACTCTAATATACTTGTTTATACATTTGGCTTTATATTACTATCATCTATAGCTGTTACGATAATTACGCAGAAGTAAAAATTTTGGAATGATATAAATTTTTGAGCTTTTGAGAAATTTTTTCTTGAATAAAAAGAAATACGTTGTCAGTGTACCACATCATTTTCCCTTGAAGTTTCATTACCGCTGGAAACAATGAAGTGTTATTCAATTCTTGTTATACTTTCTTTGGTTATTCCAAACATTTTGAGCGGTCCAACGAACTCAAAAGGTTTTAAAGATAAAGCAGGAAAAGTGATTGAAACTGGTGCCGATTACGCTTTAGAGAGCGATATCGTTCCGCTTCCTGCAAAATTGGCTGTTGGTGCGGGAAAAGCGTAAGTAAAAATTTGATTAAAATAAATACAGCTCAACTTCGTTTTTTTTTCGCTATTTAGAATTGTGACCGGTACCACCAGTTTTCGTAGAACAGGCAGTATGGTTGAAGCAGGAAAAGCCATGGCTGGCTCAGGACTAGGGAGGTTTGTGATAACAACGTATTAAATGTGATAACAATAATGTTTTAATAAAATCACATTCTATTCAAATAGCTCAAATAAAATTATACTAACCCAGTATTCTGGATTAACACAAAGTGCAGTTGGACTTGCAAAGGATGTTCGTGAAGGAAAAAATATAAAATCATCTGCCTACGAACGGTACACATATATTTGTTTGGAAATTGAAAATATTATTTAAATGATTTTGCATTACAATCTATAGAGGTAAAGAAGCACTTCTAAGCGCACCGGGTATACAAGAATTAAAAATGGGAGCCGATGTTGTAAATTATTTAATGTAAAATGAATGTTTATATGAATATTTATCGGTTAAAATGAAGTAAATGATATAAACAATTATTTTCTTTTTGTAAAAAAGGAGCGATCCGCAACATGAAATATATGTGAAACATAGAGCAGATCTCATGCCTTCGATATCACAAGAGTTTGTTTTTATTAACTTCAGTAATATTCGTATGGAATCTAATTTATTTTATTTTATTTTATTGCTTTTTTAGTGCGCTTACCAATCCTCGCAATTCTAATATTGGATCACCAAAACCGAAGTAAGAATTTCAATATGAATTACAATCGCATTTTTTGTCTATTATTATTTCTAATTTGTATAATTTTAGAAAAAAACCATCTAGAAAATCTAGAGGTAAAAAACGAACTTAGAACATTTTTGGAATATCGAGAATTTACAGTGGAATAATGATCGAAGCAAAAGAATGGAATTCTTCAAAAATGTTAACCAATTTATATGGACAATTTCAGAGAAACAATAGAAAAATCAAATAAACAATGCAATGAACATATTGAAACATTGATGTTTTTTTATTTCAAATTTGAATATTTATTATTATTTCAATGAAAAAAATAAACAATAACTGTCCAGCAACAGGAGAACATCAGTTTCTAACTGTAAAAGTGGTTTACATAAAAATTGGATCTGTATCAAGTTAGGTTACGAAAGAATTTAAACAGACAATAGGAGAATAAATTATGAAGAACTTTTAGTAGTTAATGGTAGTTTATAATTTTTAATATGATTAAATTTAAATTAGCGTGTGAGTTTATTTAAGAATATTGTTTAAATTTAAATTGTTTTGCAGATGTATAATCCGTATTTTTTTTATTAGTACACAAATGATGTAAATTGTATGCCTTTCATAAATAAAATAAATTGTTTTGAGTATATTATAAGAAGCATTCATCTGAACAATTTTCATCTGTTGACATAAAAATGTGAAGTCGTTTTCTAAAAGAAATAAAATATCAACCATTGTTTTCAAACAAACGTTGTTTAGAAAGTGAATGCTTAGTAATTCGTGTAAAATTTGAATGTATTTGTGTACGTGTATATATTTTCCGTCGTTTTTTTAATTTCCAGAGTTATCTGTACCTTTTAAATTCACGCGAACATTGTAACTATAATTTTAAAATTAGATAAATGTTATTAGTTGAATTTTTTTGATGGTTAAGAATGAAGAGAAAACTTTTATCATGCTTTCAGATCATTTTATTCCCGTGAGGTGTTATTACCACTGGAAACAATGAAGATTTATTTAATTGTTGTTTTAATTTTCTCTGTTATTCCGTTCATTATGAATGCTCCTCAAAATGTTTTTGATGAAAAAAAAGGAAAAGTAATAGAAGCTGGAGCAAACTATGCACTTTTGAGTGATTCTGTTCCACTTCCTGCAAAACTCGCAATTGGTGCCGGAAAAGCGTAAGTGAAATGTGTACAAAATAAGATGCAGCTCAATTTCGTTTTATTTTTTTTTTTTTTCATAATTTAGAATTGTAAGCGCGTCAGACAATTTCAAGAGAACTGGTAGTATGGTTGAAGCTGGGAAAGCTGCTGTTGGTTCAGGAGTAGACACGTTTGTGCTAAGATTTTCAGAAATAAATTTTGAAGATATGTTATAAATCAATATAATTTTATCCAAATAGCCAAAAAAAAGTAATATCGGCAAAACATGCTGGAACAACTGCACTTATGGGTCTTGCAAAGGATCTTTATAATGGAAAAGATCCATTATCTTCTGCCTGTGAACGGTATGCATTGATTTTCTACAAATCAAAAACACTATTTACGATAATATTTTTCATCATTTACAGAGGCAAAGAGGCAATTTACAACTCACCGAGTGCACAAAAAGCAAAAATTGGAATTGATCTAGCAAATGATTTAAAGTAAGTTATTCAGAAATAATAAACAATTTCATAAGAAAAACAAAAAATTTAAAAATAAATTGACGTTTTTTTGAAACAGATACCGTCCTACAAAGGGACAACATTTACAAGGAGGGATGAGATCTCGTTCGTTACCACAAAAGTAAATTGAATTCACACATTTTTGTATGGAATTCAGGTTTTTTTATTTTATTTTTTAGGTCATTGCCCAGGACTAGCACATATTCACGAAAAACACAACAGTAAGAAATCAATTTCTTTTGTTGAATTTTATTAATTTTATTAATTTTCATTTGTATTTATATTTATATTTAGATCGAAACCACCATCAATATTACCAAAACGGAAATAAATGAAAAGAAAATTCAACATTTATCGATACAATGGATAATTATTGAACTGTAATATAACTTTCTCAATAAATTACCTATTTTTCATGAAAAATGAATGAATCAAATAAAAATTTCAATAGCTTTTTCTGTGTATTTCTAAGATTCTAAAATATTAAAATTTCTTTCATTTCTTCGTCAAATTATTAGTTCAACTCTGTTTCAAATTGAAAAGGCTGAATTTTTAGTGAAAACAATATTAGTTCGGAAACCTCTGGACAGTAAAGATCCGTCGTGACCATTTGAACCTCTCCAAACAAATCATTGGTAGTTTTGCCGAAAAAAAAAATTGTCACGTAGGACCTTTACTGGTGAGTTGTTATCTTTCTACTACGCGACAGTAGATATTGAATAATTCTCATGTAATTATATCGATGAAAATTAATATTTGGATGTATTTAAAGTCAAATATCATCATCCTACTACCTTTATTTGAATCATTCTCTTTAGAAGTAATAAAGATGTTTTCTAAAATGCTTACGAATTCACAAATGTGTACTAAATGTAAATTCCATTGAATGGTTTTATTTTCTTGGAAATTTTGAATATTACATTTCAATAAAATCGATTTCAAAGTGTATAAAAGCAAATCGACCTCGAATTATTTTTCCATTGTGTGTCATTTCATACCATCAAGAACAATGAAGAGTTTATTAGTTTTGATTCTTTTCTCATGTTTTATATCAAACATTTTGAACGCTCCAATAAATGTAGACTTTTTGAAGAAAACTGCATTTAAAGTTGCTGAATCGGTTGCAAATTTCACATTAGAAGATCCTAGAATTGATCTGCCTAGAAAACTAGCAATCGGTGCTGGAAAAGCGTAATTAAATTTGAACAGAATTCTTCTTTGCATTATGACTTGATTTTTATTTTCAATATTTAGAATTATACATGGAACGAACAGGTATTATGTCACAGGAAGCGCATTTGAAGCTGGGAAAACTGTTTTGACAGCAAGTGTTGATAGGTTTGTGTGTTTTGGTTACTCATAACTATAAACATGAACATTCTTCTAACATTTTGTTTTTCACTAAAAGCAAAAGGTTCAATATTGTTTGAGCATTTTTTTGGAAAATTGAAAAATTACACTACAATTTTTCTAGAGCTTTACAGGGTTAACTAATAATCAAAGTTAAATTTGTGCATTTAGCGCCACCCAAATAGTATTAACAAAATATGCCGGGTTATTCAGAAGTGGAATTGGCTTTACAAAAGATTTGATCAAAAGGAGAAATATAAAACCAGCTGTTATTAAATTGTATGTAAATTTCATTGTTACATTTCATAATATTACATTATAATATTAATCCACAGAGGGCAAGAGACTTTTTATCTTATTCCGGTTGTTGGACCTGCTACAAAGATGGGACTTGATTGGGGAACATTTTTAGCGTAAAGATTTGAATTTATTTTCTTGCTATATTTTCAATCATTTTTCTCCCTAAAAACAATGAATTTTGCATGAAACTGTTGAAAATGAAAATATTTCATGATCATGACACAGTTGCTAAATATTACTATTCATAAATATAAACTAACACATGTATGTATGAATGAATTGCTTAGAGTGTATTTATACAGGTTGATGAAATGGCTTAAAAGTGTTGCTCATACCATTGTTTAAAATATTTTCTTTCCATTGGAAATAGAACCAATTTGTTTGGATATGGAAAGAGCGGCAATGACACTGACAATAAAAACGACAGTGACAATGATGAGTACAATAAAGAAAGAGAAAATGTTATGAATTTGCTATCGCAAAGGTGTGTTAAAAAATAAAAACATATGGAAACTTTAAATGTTCGTTAATCATGCGTAGTATACATTGCGTATTATTAAATATTTTGATATACATTGTACATATGTCAATCGTTTTGATTTATGGATAATTTCACAACTTCTTCGAGAATAGGACAGAGAAATCGAATGATGCTGAAAATACGCCAAACTCCAACACGAAAACCGGAAATACTGTAAATAAAAGAAAACTGTAAGTTTTTTGGCAAATTATTTAATATTTTTTAATATTCTGAAGCCAAAAATAAAAAAAAACTCAAAATTTTAGAGCAAATGAAAAACAATTGGACAATTCAAAGTCACATAAAAAATTGAAAACTACTACGAATGGGTTAGAATCGTAAGTTGAAGTAAATATCACGAAAAACGACAATCACATAAATATATATCATTTATTATGATCACATAGCCCATTTCGTAACTTTTCTCGATTATGAACTAAACGTTTTCAATTTCTATTTTTTAGTCAGAAACGTAAAGAGAACTCGAAGGAAACTGGTAATGGTTCAAACAAAATAAAAGTAAGACTGAAAAGAAGAAAACATGATAAACATCTAAGAATAACAATAGCTGTAAAATGATCAAATTAAATGAAATAAAATGTCTTTTTTAGAAATAAAGCTTCGAATGTAATGTGTCAGAGCAAAAAAAAAAAAAAATGCTGAGGAAACATCAATTTCTCTACTCTTTAGAAAATGATATCGAGATTTGTATGAACAACTTTTTCTAAATGATGCGTAGATGAAATTAACGAGCAATAAAAAGAAAATTCACATATCAAAGGCATATTACGTAATTGTGATGAAATGAAACAAACAGAATATTCATTTGTTTTGATACGAGTCGACTACTGAAATATGTTAATCTATATCTGCCATGCTTTGATGAGTTGGAGACTTTTTTTGTTTTTTTTTTTTACTAAAAATTACGTTTTTACTCATTTACAGGTGATAATGAAATCGAACATGTTTACGAATATAAAAAAATGTTTTCGTCAGACAGAAATATTCGATTCGTTAAAATGCGTATGTTAAGATATTCAATCGATTCAAGTCGATATAACAATGACTCAATCGATTTATTCATTCATTTCAACGTCACTACAGCTAACAAGCATGAAGCTTCTGATAACTTTTACAATTTTATTTTGTTTAATTTCCAACATTTTGAATGCTCCAACGACTTTTAATGAAAAAACATCAAAAAATATTAGAGAAAATGGTATCTTAGCTCAAACACCGAAAGTGGAGAAACCGTAAATGAAAATTTGAACAATAAATTTTGAGAATTATTCGATAATAAAAAGTTAATTTTTTTTTTATTTTTCAACAGACCCCAACAAACATCTTACTTTAGTTCAATTTTAGGAGCAGCATCGAAGGTTGGGGGTTTTTTTACCGGTGGTAAAGTTCAAGTAGCTTCTGGAACAAATACTGGAAGAAATAATTCGACTGCTCCCATTCCACCAAAGGCAGCTTCTGGTAACAAAAATCCGTAAGTGAAATTTTAAGAAAAATGTCCAGAACTATTTGATAATATTAAAACAATTTGATGCTGAAATGTTCACAGACCTCAACAAGGTTCTTACTTGAGTACAATTTGGGGAGCGGCCTCTAAGGTTGGAGGTTTAGTAACCGGTGTAAAAGACTTCGTTGTAAATTTAACTCCATTTGGAAACAAACCAGCAACAAACGAAACAAAAGCCAACAACGGATACAGTAATCAAGGACAATATATTATTGATATGCTTGATGGAAGGTATGATCTTTTAATACTGATTTCTATTAATAATTTTATCAAGAAAGCATTTTTTTCAATATTTCTTTAGGTCTGATAAATCCAATCGCTTAGCTCAATCTTCGATTAATATACAAATTGTGCCCATGAAACAAGGACAACAGATAACGGGAAATATAATGGATAAACCGAATGTTCTACAAGAAATACCATCAAAAAAGAAGAAAGTAACGTTCCAAGAACCATTGTGAGTGCCTTTTTTGAAAAATTGATGAATACGTATTAATTGATGATTGTAATTTTTAGAACACAGGCGATAACATCGACAACAACATCAACAGCATCAACGACAGCAAATGAATCTGGAGCTATTTCAAAATTTGGTGCTTCAAATTTGTTCCGTATGTAAGTTGCATTTTGCATAAATTTATAGAATTAATTCAGATAAATTTTATATTTTGAAGAACATAAATAAATTAATCGAAATTTTAGAAATGGAGCTGCAACTCCGTCATCAAATACGGTAATTCAGATATAGATGTCTTATTAACATAGATTTATTACTGTATCCTAATAAATAATACTTGCGAATGGTTTATTATTTATTAGAATCGATCTTAATAAGCATATTATGATGGTTAGTATTTATTAAGATCGATCTTAATAAGCATATTATGATGGTTAGTATTTATTAAGATCGATCTTAATAAGCATATTATGATGGTTAGTATTTATTAAGATCGATCTTAATAACGTTATTAACATGTTTATTATTTATTATAATAACGAAGTTAATAAACGCCATTTGCAATTTTGCGGAAGTTTTTTGCAACTAAGTCATTAAAGCGTATGAGTAAAAGCAAGATAGCATGAGATCGAAATTTACCAATAGTGATTTGAGCGATAAAAAATGCGCATCTTATCAAATCGAACATACCAGATGAAATGGCATGTAAAATACTACACCAGAATAGAAAAAAAAAATTTTTGATTTTTTTTTTCGATTTTCAGCGATTTTCAATTGGTCGCAATAGAAGGTTGTATGAAAACTGTATGAGTCAGTTTCATGAAATCATTTGAAGCCGGTTAAGATTGTGTTGTCGTGAGTCCGTGTGATACAAAGAACAAACACATCCAATGGCTGTCCATTGTTTTCATACAACCTTCTATTGCGACTAATTGAAAATCGCTGAAAATCGAAAAAAAAATCAAAAAATTTTTTTTTCTATTCTGATGTAGTATTTTACATGCCATTTCATCTGGTATGTTCGGTTTGATAAGATGCACATTTTTTATCGCTCAAATCACTATTGGTAAATTTCGATCTCATGCTATCTTGCTTTTACTCATACGCTTTAATGACTTAGTTGCAAAAAACTTCCGCAAAATTGCAAATGGCGTTTATTAACTTCGTTATTATAATAAATAATAAACATGTTAATAACGTTATTATGATCGATCTTAATAAATACTAACCATCATAATACGCTTATTAAGATCGATTCTAATAAATAATAACAAGCTAATAAATTATTATGATAATAACATTTTTATTAACATATCGATTTGGCACATCTGTAAATTCAGATGCTTCCAATAGAAAGAAATCACCAACAAAGTGGAAATATTGCAACTGGATCGAATGATATACGAGTACAGGCGTCGACAGCAGGAACCAATTCACAAAATTCAGTGCAGTAAATACTTCATTATTTGCATCTTTTTATTTCATTAATCGAAGAATTAATTTTAGATCATCTGCAACAAAGATAACAAACGAATTGGGAAGTACCTCGAAAATGAGTAATACGAATTTGTCACGAATGTGAGTGATAATCTTAATGTTTTTAAAAGATTCACATACTAAGATTTTCTGAGTAATAAACGAATTATTTCTCCGGAATGCTGGTAACAGTCAATCCCCAATCAAGTTACATGAAACGTTTGCAACGGTGGAAAATCAACAGAGAACAGGAAATGATTTTCGAATATCGAATGAAATGCGACAACAAACACAGCGAATAAAACCAGACAATCCATCGCAGTAAATATTTCATTGATTGTTTTCATTTATTTCATTAATTTGATAATTCATTATAGATCATACACAACAATGGTAACAAACCAACTAGATTCTAAAATGAGTAATTGGTCGCAAATGTGAGTAATAATCTTAATGCTTTTAGTATATTGATATATTTAAAAAATGTACGAAATGAATTTTCAGGAATGCTGGTAACAGTCAATCCCCAATCAAGATAACTGGAACGTTTGCAACGGCACGAAATCAACGGAGATCTGAAAATGATCTTAAAACATCGAATGAAATACGGCAACAGATGCAGCAAATGAAACAAGGAAATCCACCGCAGTAAATATGTTATTCCTTTTTTTTTAATATTTATTTTACTAATCGGACAAATAATTTTAGTTTATATCAAACAACGAACGAAGTAGGGAGCACTTCTAAATTTGGTGTTTCCAATTTGGTCCGTATGTAAGTCACATCTTCCATAAATTTATAGAAATAATACAGGTATATTTTATAATTTGAAGATTATAAATAAGTTAATCGAAATTTTAGAAATGAAGGTGCAACTCCGTCATCATATACAGTTATTCAGATGCTTCCAATAGAAGGAAATCGCCAACAAACTGAAAATATTGCAATTGGATCGAATGGTATGCAAGTACAGGCGTCGACAGCAGGAACCAATTCACAAAATTCAATGCAGTAAATACTTCATCATTTTCATCTGTTTATTTCATTAATCGAAGAATTAATTTTAGATCATCTGCAACAAAGATAACAAACGAAAAAGGAAGTACTTCGAAAATGAGTAATACGAATTTGTCACGAATGTGAGTAATAGTAATGTTCAAAGTAAGCATGCTTATATATTTTGAATAAATATAATATTGATTTTAATTGTTAGGAATGCTGGTAGCGGTCAATTTCCGATCAAGATAACTGGATCGTTTGCAACGGCAGAAAATCAACGGAGAACAGAAAATGATTTCAAAAATTTGAATGAATTACGACAACAGAGACCTCAACCAGATCATCCATCACAGTAAATATTTCATTGTTTTGTTTTATTTTATTTATTTTACTAATCGAAAATATTATTTTAGAACATATCAAACAACAAACGAATTGGGAAAAACTTCCAAATTTGATGTTTCCAATTTGTTTCGTATGTAAGTTAAATCTCATAATTAATCTTGGAAGTAATACAGATATATTCTATATTTCAAAGAAAGTAAATGAGATAATTGATATTTTAGAAATGGTGGTGAAACTCAATCATCAAATACGGTAATTCAGATGCTTCCAATGGAAAGAAACCACCAACAAACTGAAAATATGGAAACTGGTTCGAACGATATGCGAGTACAGATGTCACAAGCAAAAATCAATTCACAAAATTCAATGCAGTAAATACTTCATCATTTGAATGTTTTTATTTAATTAATCGAAGAATTAATTTTAGATCATCTGCAACAAGGATAACAAACGAAATGGGAAGTACTTCGAAATTGGTTAATACAAATTGGTCACGAATGTGAGTGATAATCTTAATGTTTTTAAAAAATTCAAATACTTTTCAGAAATATATCATATTTAAACTATATTTTCAGGAATGCCGTAAAAAATCAACCTCCATTCAAGATGCATGAAGTGTTTGCAACAGCAAAAAACCCAAGTAAAACAGAAAATGATTTTAGAAAATCTAATGAAGTCCGACAAAAGACACAGCAAATTCAAACAGGAAATCCATCGCAGTAAATATTTCATTAATATAATAAATATTTTGCAAAATGTCATATCTATGACATTATATATCACAAAATATTTTATCTTTTTAGACCAGAGAAGCAACCTAGTGAATGGAGTAGTAGCAGTAGTAATTCAAATCCCAACGTGATGAATAGACATAATTATACAGATCGGTTGAAACTGTAAGTTCCAGTCTTGATATAAAATTATTGATTTATTATAAATCATATATGGCTACATTTCATTCGATAGTTTTAAATCAAATCGTAAGGAAAAAACAAAGAAACGTAACTCGAGAAAACGGGACAAATTTTTCAGTATTTTTAAACTGTGAGTTCTAAACTAAATTTTCATAATAATACTATTTTAATAATCAAATATTTAAACCATATAGGAAACGAAAATCGAAATCGAAATCAGAAACAACAAATGCCCAAAATTAAAAAAAGAAAGGGAATTGTTGGTCTAGATCATTTCAAAATCAAATAATTTTCTTAAATGTATTATTACAGCAGATGTTTTGTCTAAAAAACAACAAGGTGATAGATAGACGAAAAATATAAAATAGCAAGAAAATTTCTCTCTACATATACAAATGTATATGTATCCAGATGGAATTTACAACTTAGGCCATAGACATGTTTGAAATTAACTTATTTGTGTAAAAATATTGAAAACAAAGTACAACGAAAGAAACTGTAATTTCGTTCAAATTTAGACTTAGCATTAATTCTAAAATTTGAAATTTGAATTTATGGTTTCTAAGCCGACAAACAAATGTAATAAAAACCATAACATTAAAAAAAAATCTCAGTGAAATTGCGTCTGATGTCTCTATATAATTTCATAAAATCTTGATTTATTTTTACATTGTATCAAAATAATAAACATCCAATAAATAAATTCTAATTCTCCACAATGTTGTTATGTTAAACTTTGCGAATGAGTGCTTCAAATTAGATGCTTAAAATGTGAGAAATTCGAATAAAATGAAATATGATAGTTTTTTTAACAATTAAAAAATTCAATGGTTTTTTTCATATATCGAATGCGGTAAGAATTATCTGTTGATTTCCAAGAATTATTTGAATACATAAATGTGGTGTTATTTTGCTTCGCATGCGTTTCTTCAATTTTTTCGCCGCTAATACTTGACTAGACACAACCACAAAACTTATGTTATAATCTTCTTTTTTCGTTTGAAAGATGCATCAAATTGACGTCAAATGGATAACAAAAAGCATTGTATTGAAACAAATTTTTGTTCATACCATTTATTCCAGATGTCAAATTATAATCAGGTGTACATACAACTAATAATTCATCGCATACGTATTAATAATTATTATCGATTATAATCAGTAAAAACTTAATTTATGTAAACGAGATGCATATCGCTACAATATGTTTTGTTATCAAAAATCATTTTCAGATTATTATTAGAGTTTTCAATGGAAAACGTGTTGTACGTGCGTACAAAAGTGAATTAAAAGTTTTTTTTTTATCGAACAAATGGGTTACTCAGCAAAATTGCAAAAAACAATGAAATATTATTTAATTTTGACAATTTTATCATGTTGCCTTTTGATCGTATTGAATAATCCAACAAATGAACATGATGTGAAAAATACAGCAAAAAAACTGATAGAAAGTGGAACAAATTTTGCATTGGGATATCCTGCAGTTCCACTGCCCGCAAAACTTTGTGTGGGAACAGGAAAAGTGTAAATCAAATGTTAAAAAATCCAGTTTTTCTTTTTATTGTTTTGAAAATTTTATTTATTTTAACATTTAGACTTGCACATACAACTAGTAAATATTATAAAACAAAGAGTTTAACTGAAGCAAGCAAATCAGCAGTTGATTCAACCATTGATAGGTGAGTTATGTTGCCTTAATTTAGTAATTATAAGATTCATACAGAAATGGTTTCTAGTTTAACTATAAAGTGAAATCTAAGACATAAAATGTAAAATATACCTTCAACGATTCAGTACCAACAGAATTCTCTTGTCAAAATATGCTGGTATAGTGAACAGTGGAGTTGAACTTGCTAAAGATATGTACAATGGAAAATCTCCAAAGCCTGCAATTATCAAAATGTAAAGAAACTTAAAATTTCAAAAAAAAGGAAAAAAAAATTAATGAAAAAATCACGTCAATTCAACAGAGGTAAAGAATTAGTATTCAGTATACCGATTGCTGGGCCGATAGCAAGATTTGGACTGCATGTAGGAAATTTTATTGCACATGCCAACAAGGAAAAGTATATGTGCCATTTGATAAATTTGCGATCGAAATTATGTGCATTTTGTAATATTTGCACACATATCAACCAATATGGAAAGAAGTGGTTTTGGTATAACATTTACATAAGCTTAATTACGTATTTACATAGCTAAGATTATTGCTAAGAAAATAATAGACAAAATTCTCTTTCCTATATAAAAAAAAAAAAAGTGAAAGAGCAGAGCGAACAATAAATAATGAAAACATCAATGAGGAATACATTAAAAACAGAAAACTTCTTTTTGAAATTTTGACTTCAGAAAGGTGAATTTTATGTGAACCATAATAATTCATTCGATCAATAATATTAATCCACTTTTTTGATTAGAATTGTTCAATCTAGTACTAGTGCAGCTTTTCAGGGACATATTGAAACTGAAATTGAGATTGAAACTGGAATTGCAACCGAATCTGAAAATAAAAATGAAACCAAAAGTGAAGAACACTCTCAAAAAATATTGGGAAATATAACAAGTAAATCGATGACGCCCAAAAACGAGAATGAATTGAAATCAGAAGAAAATACTCAGTAAATATTTGAAGCAAAATTATCATATTATTTGTATTATAAATTTTATCATTTGATATTTTAGAAAGATAGAAAAATCTTCTGAAATAGAAAGTAATTTGCATGCAATCGAGTCACTTAAAATCTCTGGAGGTACATCAAAAGACAATATGATGAAGGACGAACTTAACGTGGATAAAAACTGCCAGTTTAAAAGATCAATTTTACGATAGATAAGAATATCTTGAAAAATTTTGATTTTGTACATCGCAGTTTTTGGCGCATATATTTGATTAATTTTAAGCTTGACGTACTTCAATATAAGAAAACAGAAATCAGCGCTGTAATTTTAATTATTTCTCAACCAAACTGGAGCTTTTTATTGTGGAAATAGCATTTTCATATTGATTTTTGTTTTTTTTAACAGTGTATCATCATATGGTTACAGTCACGAACTTGTAACGTATTAACGTTGTCGCTCATAACATCGACAAAAAAGCTATAGTTAGTTATTGGGTTCTTCTATCATATGCACATTAGAAATTATGATTTTTTTTATATTATTACTAACCTAAAGCCGTCAGTAACGTGACCATATGTTCTCAAAAGTCGTGGAATTCAACTATCAACTTTTATTTTAGTTTTCAAGCAATTTTTCTGAAAAAATTAATTATTATGGAATAACATAAAATACGCACAGAAAACTCAATTCAATCTATTTTTCCCAATTAATAACGCAATATGCAATGCAAATCAGTATATTATTTCCATTGTGAATAGAATTCCGGAATGTGAATTATTTCCAGCAACGCAAGGCCGAGTCAATCATGGATTGAAACAGTAAATAGAATAAAGCTTTATAAAAATGTACATATTAATTACCACAAACTGGATATAAACAATACATTAAATGTGGCATTTAAGAGTATGTCAACCAAACAAATTCGATTTGAAAAATGAATTTCACCTTAGCTTTTAGTGGGCAATCTAACCTGATGTTTATTCGAAAGCAGTGACAACTTTTTTTCAATTGAAAAGCTTCAAGAAGAATTCAAAATGGAACAACTAATTCAACTGAAAATATGAATCCAAAATAATATTCAAGACACAGTAAGTTCAAAAATCAAAAATGTTTGCTACTGCATTATCCCTCTAGTTAAATTATTGTACACAGAATATTCACTTGACAACGAAAAACAATGAAAATTATTGTTTAAAGTATTATAATTGAAGCTAGGATAGTTTTATACGAAAGAAGTCTGAAATACGCACGCAAATAGGCTCGAAAAAACACACAAATAGCTCGAAAATATGCACGAAAAGAGAAGAAAATATGCAAAATTATTTAAAAACATGACAAAATATGGAAAAATTACATTTTTTTAAAATTTAAACATTTTTATTTTTAAACCCAAAACTCAACACACATTTCATATTGAACGCCAAAAGGAGATGTAGTTTAAATTGTTAGAATGTGAAAGAAACATCTGTTTATAATAGCATCTACCGTTGTAACAGGTAGAAATATTGGATGATGCGAATTAATTCCTGGCTCAAAACCGAATCAATTCCCGCATACATCTTTAATTTTTCCGAAATAGATTCTGCAGAATGTACATGTTCGAATAACAGGTTTACCGAATGATGTAACACATTACATTTAGCATTACAGGCAAAAGTAATGTTAGAGTAACTGCGTTAACGAAAGCAGTAACAAACGCAAAAAAAGTACTCTCAATCACTTTTTTTTATCGTCAGCCTCTTATCATCATGATGTATGATTGAGAAAATTTTTTTTTTCACTCGTTACTGCTTTAATTACCGCCGTTACTTTAACATTACTTTTGCCTGTAATGCTAAATGTAATGTGTTACCGCATTTAGTAAACCTGTAGTTCGAATATGAATTTATTCCTGACCAAAATAAATTGCACGGAGAATTCTGTCGGAATAAATTGCTGAACAGTAATCTTATTTTAATGATAGTTGTGGTGATGGGGAAATAATAAAACTTTGCGCAGTTTAGTTAAAGTTGAACTTTAATATTTTATTTATCTTTAATGATCTTTTGATGTCATTTGATTATTGCAACACTGCATGGTGATGGTCAATGCATGTAAACGGCCGAAACAATAATGACTAAATAAAAATTTATGAACCAATACAAAGCTAAATTCGACGCAATGCATTAATACCAGACAATGAATTTCGACCGACAAAAATTTTAAGATAAAATTTTGTATTGAAAAATTTCATTCAAAGTGAATAAAAATAGTATTTTAAAAATAATCTCTAACTAAAATATATTTCATCAACCATTTTGCTCTAGCTCCGGCCCTGACAAGTAAACCCTCAGAAGTGACGGACAAATTTTTGAATTTTAACCATACAGTCATGTTACAAATGGGGAAAAGATAATTTGGGCAAAATCTGGGGGGCTGAGTCTGAGGGGATTGGGAGCCAGGCGCGTGTAAAGGGCGAAAAATCGGATTTTCATCAAATTCTAACTTCTAAACGGTTGAGAATTTCACTTCGATGTCTTTGGCAAAGTTGTAGAACTCAGACTGTATGATTAAAATTCAAAAATTTTTCCGTCTGTTCTGAGGGTTAACTTGTGAGTTTTTCAAGTTCATGTTATTAGTAATAATAGTTATTACTATTATTATGACTATAAATACATTACACTTCAACAATATTCATTATTTGTGATATTATTACAAAGTTAATATTCCTTTGGATAATTGCAATATTTTGTAATTAGAGATCTTCTAGAAGCTCAAAATTCATCAATAATAAAAAAAAAATGTAAAAAAAAGCTCACAGCAACAACAAAACGAGTCACCGCTGAAACTTATGAATTAAGCAATCAACGTAAGAAAGAGATAAATATATAGTTCCAGATGTTAGATGTTCTGAATACTATCTATTTCAGCAGCCTGTTTGTGTTAATTGAGAAAAACAAGTGTGAAAAATAAAACGCATTTTATTACGCGTAATTTCAAAATGAGAGTGTTTATAAGCAAATGAATGTACAAGTTTCAGATCATAGACAGTTTTCACAATGATTTCTGCACGTCTCGTAATTTTTATTTTACTCGCAAGTTTACATACTTCATTTGCTAGTGAAGAGCAGTCACCGGCAGAGAAGAAGAAAGATTTATCATCGCAAACAGTGTAAAACAAATAATTTTATTGATGAATTTTTTTCGCATTTATAATAATTATATTTTCACGTCATTTTCATTTCCAGCCCAAAACAAGAAACTTCTTCGAAACCTGAAGAGTCATCTCAAGAAAGTGTTAAATCCCCATCACCAGATTCAATAAATGGGTATGTTCTCTCAATGTAATTCTTGTTCGTATTTTAAATTTCGCATATTTTCAGCAATCAAAATGAAACCACTGAAGTGAATAAGCCAAAAGAAGAATTATCCTCCTCAAGTTCGCTCTCTTCGTCAACAGCGGAATCGAAGGAAAAATCTACAAAAAATAGGTATGACTTTGATGTTACTACGCAAAATACGAAATTAATAAAAATGCTTGTCAATCGGTAGTGATGAGCAGGAAAATGCCAAGGAAAAAATGAACGATGAACTTATAAATACTACGTAAAGAATATTTAATAATTTTTCATTATATTATCTGAATAATTCTGACTTCCGTTTGTATTCAGCGAAAAAGATGGAACTACTTCAACACAAGCCAAAGACCCAACTGAATCATCATCAGAACCACAGGAAAGTTCCAAGTTGAATAGGTAAATAATATTAAATTTGTTACATTTATCTTAAGGAAAACACGAAAAATACTGTTGATTTACATTTTTCAATTTCTAGTGATGCATCGGAATTGATACAGGAAAAAGATTTGAAAGGAGAAGAAAAAGAAAAACCAACGGAAGATGAATCAGACAATGTGTAAAATACTTTTATTCTCTAATTAGCATAATCTTATTTCTATTATTGACTGTCATATATTTACAGCCTTCAAGAAACAGCAACAACTACAAATGAGGGAACTCAAAAAAATGATGTGAGTGAACCAATAGAGAAAGAGCAAAAGCAAAAGGAAACAATAGACGCATCAACAGATAAAGAGTGAATATCTTTTATTATATAAATCTCAAATTAAAGCAGATTTACATAAACATAATTGAATGAATAACATTTAATTTCTTAAGACCCCAAGAAGCGGAAACTTCAGAAACAGCGAAAGATGAACCTGCAAAAAATTCACCGTCTTCACCATCAGAACTAAAGGAAAACTCTAAAACTGATAGGTAGAAAAAATTGAAAAAATTCGAAATAATTAAAAAAAAAAAAAATAATTTTGCAATATTTCTAAAATATTAGTGATGTGTCCGAATCAGCAAAGGAAAAGGACAAAACGGAAACATCGACACAAGCAACGTAAGAACATTTTATTTTATTTTATTTTTTATTTATTTTAGCGGCAATATACTAATATATTGCCGCTAAAATTCACACTTATTTTCAGCGAACAAGATGAAACTGAAGCAAAACCAACAGGAGATTCTCCTCAATCAAATTCTCACTCTTCATCACCATCGGAATCAAAGGAGAAATCCACAATAAATGAGTATGAACTTGAAAACTTTACCCACGCGTAACATGAAATTAATTATATTTCTCATCAATCGCTAGTGCTAAGCAAGAAACTACTAAACAAAAAGGAGATGAATCTAAAAATACTACGTAAGACATATATTTTGAGCTTTTATGGTTTTTTTTAAAATATGTTTTAAAATCTACATATTCCAATTTTGCCTCCAATTTATTTTTAGCGAAAAAGATGAAACAACTTCAACTCAATCATCGGATTCAAAGGAAAATTCAAAATTAAATAAGTAATGAAAATTATCGTAAAAATAACACAAAGAGTACAATTAAATTATTTTTAATAATTCGTAGTGATTCACAAGAATCCACACAGGTTGACCATTCGAAAGGAAAAGAAGATGATAAAAATGCATCAGAAAATAGGTAAAAATTCTTTATTTTTTCATTTGAACATTCTCAAATTCATTGTGTGATTTTCATTTATTTGCAGCCCGAAAGATGTGACAACAGTTACTACAACAACTAAAGAAGACGAACCGCAAAAAAGTGATGTGGATGAACCGATTCAAAGAAATGAAAAGAAAAAAGGAAACAAAAGATGCATCGACACAGACTGAGTAAATGTCTAAAATATTTATAAGTCTCAAAAAAGTACTATAGTTAAAAAAAATCACTCAATGAATGAACTTTTTTCAAATGCAGACCTCAAGATCTGGGAACTTCAGCATCAACAAAAGACGAACCTGCATCTTCATCATCATCATCTCCATTATCAGAATTAAAGGGAAAATCTAAAATAAATGGGTATGAATATAAAAAAGTTCGCAAATTGAAAAATCATAATGTTGGAATACATTTCGCAAATCAATATTTACTTATTTGCAGTGAACAAGATGAAACGACTTCCGAAATAAGAACGAAAGACGTACCACAATCAAGTTCAAATGCTTCATCATCAAATTTAATGAAAAACTCTAACATGAATAGGTATAAAATTCGCTTTTTCACAAGATTTCATTTGTATTTGTACGAATGATGATTTTTTATAAAATGTTTATTTGATGAATCTGATTAGCGATGGAACTACTAATAATGCTGCTGATGCTACTACTGACAGCTCTGTGACTGCAAATACACCACCAGTGACTCAAGCACCTGTACAAATATTGGACAAAAATGGCAATGCAAAGAAACAGAAAACTAGATCACCAAGAAGATCATCAAGGAATAACAATAAAGGCAACAATAAATGGTTGTAAGTGTGTTGATTTGTTGTATCATTTTCATCATGAAAATTCAGTTAATATTTACAATTATTTTCTAAACTTTGAATCATTAAATTGAGATTTGGTTTGTATAAATTAATATTTCAGAAAACATCCAAGAGAACAAAGAGATCAAAAAGCAGCGAAGTCTAGATCACGAATGAAGAGGTATAAATATATGTTCGAAATTGCAATCAATTTTATGTCTTCAACAATTTTATATTTCAGATCCAGTTCTGAAAACTATGATGCCGATAATGAAAAAGATGGACAACCGAAAAAGAAAACTAAATCAAACAAAGGCTGGATGTAAATATATAAGATTCAAAACCAATTCGAACAACGCCCAATTAAGATAAATTTCATTTCAGAAATCATCCAAGAGATGGAATGAAAAAAAAGGACGATTATAGTGGTCTTATTTCCAAAATTATAAGGTAATTTAAATTGTTTTTTCTTTTAAGTGAATTAAAATGAAATTCGAACAAATTATCTTTTGCAGAAAATTTCGTCCCAAAAATGGATATTTGTAAAAGAAATAAATGCATCTCATCTCCAGCCTACCTTTTTTTAAACGTAAAATTTATCTGATTAACGACAATATAATGTGAAAAAATTTTGACTTGAAAAATAATTAATAATTTTATTAATAAAAACAATTCATTAAAAAAATGTAAAGGAAATTGAGTTTCAAATTCTTCTAAACTAAATCGATTTGCAATGGGTATAAACGGCAATTGAAGCATATATTTCATTCATTTTATTGATATTTCTGTAGAATCAATAAAATACTTGTTTACTGCGCAAAATTAACAAACCTCTGTATTATAATATTTCTTTGTTTTGTATGACTCAAATATTGAAATGGTTTCGCCGGTTTTAGGAGGTAAATAATTTTAAATTACAATTGTTTCTATCGGTGAGGCTTTCGTTAGGTTGCACAAAAGATTATATTTTCAAATTAACTAACTCAAACAATTTATTAGATTTAATTTGTTGCATTTCCGAATTTGCACATTTTCCAAGTTCATTTCGAACTTTTATTATTTATTAACTTGGTATCATTACAAAATTATTTACTCTTGAGATAATTGCAATATTTTCTAATTAGTGATTTTCTGCAAAATTTAATTAAAATAAATTTCTAATTAATCAAAAATTATGAGTTTGAAGTATGATATTTTGACCTTAATTAGGAAAAATAAGTGTGGAAACTGTAACGCAATTTCAAAATGAAATGGTTAAAAAGCAAACGCATCCACATTGCTCAGATCACTTTTGCAGTATCTTTCCACAATGTTTTCTATACGTCTAGTGATTTTTATTTTACTCGCCTTTAGCTTACATCTTTCATTTGCTGATGAAGACCAATCACAGGTGGGGCAAACGAAAGATGCATCATCGCAGGCTATGTAAAAATGTTTATTGTATTGAGATTTTTTCTATCTCATTTATACTGATTATATATTTTTTTCACGTTTTTCTAATTTTCAGTCCCCAAGAAACAACTTCAAAATCTGAAGAACCGTCCGAAAAAAGTGTTGATTCTCCATCATCAGAACTAATAAGTCGGTACGTTCTTTTAACAATTTAAATCGAAATTAAATAGGTATTTTTGAATAAATCTTAGCAGAAATAAAAAAGAACTATCGTTACATTACATTCATTAATCAATAGCGATGTCCAAGAATCAACTGACTTGGGAGAAGAAGATCCAATGAAAAATGAATCGCAACAATCTAAGTAAAAATCTTCTATTCTATAATTAGCATAATCTTATATTTATGGTTGACTTTTACATATATATTTTTAGCCCTCAAGAAATAGCAACAACTACAGGAGAGGAACCTCAAAAGATTGATATGCATGAACCATTACAGAGAAATAGAGAACAGAAACAATCAATGGACGCATCGGCAGAAAATATGTAGATGTCTTTTAGTATATAATTCGCCAATTACAACAAATTTACAATAATATAACTGAATAAATTACCTTTTAAGACCACAAAATCGGGCAGCTGCGGCATCAACATCATCAGAATTAAAGGGAAAATCTAAAATAAATGGGTATGAATATAAAAAAGTTCGCAAATTGAAAAATCATAATATTGGAATACATTTTGCAAAATAATATTATTTACAGTGAACATGATGAAACGACTTCCGAAATAAAAACAAAAGACGTACCACAATCAAGTTCAAATGCTTCATTATCAAATCCAATGGAAAACTCTGACAATAATAGGTATAAAAATGGCTTTTTCACAAGAAAATTTCATTTGTTTTTGTACGAATGGTGAATATAACTAAATTGGAAAAAATGCACTGGATATAATCCCGAAAAAGCATTGAATGTACTGCGATATTTTCAGAATTGTAACGTGCATAATACATTCATTGTAGAAAAATAAAAATACTGTTATAAGTGTTTATTTTTATAATAAAAAGTGTATTTCATGCATCTAATTAGTGTCTCTAGCATTATGGCACCAAATACATTTTTAATAACTGAAGGGTCAGCACAAAAATTGAGCAAAGATGCTAATGCAACATCGAAACTGAAAACCGGATCATCGAGAAAATCATCAGGAAATTACAGTAGAAGCAATAAAGAATGGCTGTAAGTATGTGTATTACTTGTTTTATGATTTCCATACATGCAAATTCAGTAAATATTTACAACTATTTTCTGAACTTTGAATCATTTAATTGGAATCTATTAATGAAATGGTTTGTATCAATTAATATTTCAGAAAACATCCAAGAGAACAAAAAGATCAAAAAGCAGCGAAGTCTAGATCAGGAATGAAGAGGTATAAATATATATTCGAAATTGCATTCAGTTTTATGTCGTCAACAATTTTATATTTCAGATCCATTTATGAAAACCATAATAATGATAATGATGGAGAAAAAGAAGAAGAAGAAGAAACACCAAAAAACAATAGAAATAAAAATTGGATGTAAGCAGACACGTTTTTTTTTTACATGAAAATACTAATTTAAACAAAAATTTTTATTTTCCTTTTAGACATCATCCAAAAGAGGGAATGAAAAAGAAGGGCGGTTATAATGGCTTAATTCCCGATCTTATAAAGTAATTTAAATTGCATTGATTTAATACAAAATTTGAACAAAAATAACTTTTGCAGAAAAATTCGTCCCAAAAATGGATATTTGTAAAAGAAATCAATGCGTCTATCTCCAACCCAACTTTTTCTCAAATGTAAAACTTGTCTGATTAACAAAATCTTTCCGACTTATATATAATATCATAAATACAATCAGTTCATTGAAAAAAATGTGAAGAAAAGAGGGTTTTTGGTATTCATTCATAGGTAATCATTCGTTCTCATTTCATTTGACATTTTGGTTGTCACAGTTATTCTCGAAAAATGTTTGGTTTCATAAACAATTTGAATTTCACAACATTGTGAAATAATAAAGCAAAAATCACAAATACATTGACACTTGAAACACACAAATAATAAAAAAAAATGTTAGATTCGGAAAATCTTCCCTGTTTTAACACATTCGGTCGCATTTCTTTGGAGAAATTTGTTTTTTTGTTGATATTATAATTGAAAATAAAGACGCTTATCAATAGGCTTCTTTATAGATTCAGTTTCGTTACTTTTATCATGTGAAAAATATGTTGAGCACGATGAAAAAAATTTGAGATTAGTATCAATTCACTGTTTGAAATACGATATATTTTAGTAACTTATGGCTGGGGTGCGCATAGCACTCAAAATCAGCTCAACCGTGATCTTGTTGCTGATAACGATAAGATTCGATACATTTTCGGATTGAAGCGTAGTGAACATGTTACTGAATATCGTGAGCGTTTGAATGGTTTGACGCCTGAAAGTAGAGGTAAGTTGCAATCGGCCGTCTTAATATTCTATAAGAGAAGTATTTTAAGCTATTTTGCTCCCTTCTATACACTTTATTTTCATTTTATTTATTTAAAATTGTTAACGTAATTTAATTTTAAGTAAAATTATTATTGTATTTCCCTTGGCTCTCCAGAGTAAAGATGTCAAACGAACTTTTTTTGTCCGTCCGTCGGTCCTTCTTCTCAAGAGGGACGGACAACATTTTTTTGTCCGTCCTTCTTCTCAGGAAGGACGGACCAATTTTTTTTGTCCGTCCTTTTTTTCAAGAACGGACATATATATTTTAAGGAAGGACGGACAAATTTCATTAAACGGACAAATTTTAGAAGGACAACCAAGAATTTTGGCCGTCCTTATGGTAAAAAAATTTAAACCAATTTTTAGCAAAAATTTGGAATTTTTTTTTTTTTTTTTTTTGCACCCAAATATTGTTATTGAATCATTGTTATAATTATTTTACATATTACATATAAACTTTATTCGTTATCTTAAAATTGTTTGTTTTTTCTTCATTATTTCTAAACGTAAAGCATATTATAACGTAATGTTGTTCGTTGAATTTTTTTGGTGAACGCATTTTCATTTTCAAACACATTTGGGTGCAAAAAAAAAAAAAAAATGCAAATTTTTGCTAAAAATTTGTTTAAATTTTTTTACCATAAGGACGGCCAAAAAAAAGAAGTCTTGAGAAGAAGGACGGACGGACAGTGTTTTTCATGTCCGTGTCCGTCCTTTTGACAACTCTACTCCAGAGACAGGCCGGTTTTAACATTGTTTTCCGAATCTTTGCGAGCATCTGTAGCTCGTTTGCTACCACGGCCCGGTAAATTACTGATTTGTTGTGTTGCTGTGTACTTTGCGCATATTTTTCGGACTCCTGTCTTTGAAACTGAGTATTTTTCGGCAATTTTGTTCTAAGCTGTACCTTTTTGACCATCCTAAATGAATAAATTTCGGATCTGAAGAGCGATTTCCTTGCGAGCCGCCATCATGTCAATACACAATGTTGAAATGAATGTTTTTCGCAATATGCATAAACAGAGATGCAGTAAATAAGTTGTTTGCCATTCATAATAACGGTGCCGTTAGGTGGCAAGTGTCATAATATGTAAACAAAGCCTGTGTTGCGATTTACAAACGTAAACAATAGACCGTGCTCTCAATTCTGTCCAGTGCCGAAACGGCCATCTTTTACATTTTTCAATAAAAATCGCTAAAGGATTAGGTTTTTTTTTTCAATATTTGGCGTAACTTTTTCACTTGCATGTAAATTACATTGTTGGGGCGTTCCTCCACATGTAATTTCCACTTAAATGCGATAAAAAATTGACGCCAAATTATATGAAAACTTTAAGAAAAAATCATCAAAATTCTTTCGGCTACATTTCATTCCGATTATTTCGCAACAAATGGCATAGATATTTGAACAAAAAAGGAAAAGATACTAACGAAACAATCATGAAAAACATTTTTTCATCAGGGGTGCTCTCAATTCTGTCCATGACTGTATATGGTTCTTGAGTTACAAATTAAATTGAAGTTAAAAAATTCATTGGCAATTAGGTTAGGGGTAGATACGAGAAAAAGAGGAATTAATCCCAAAAAAAACTGTGTGTATTTGTATGAATCAAACATGATAGATCTGTCTAGTAGTAGTGAATGTCAATAAATCGATGTAAATCTTTGCATCATGAACCTATAGAATTTAGGGGAAAAACACTTTTTGCATTTAACTATACATTTTTTCTTTGAATGAAGTGACTTTAAATAAAAATTCCGAAATGAATAACTGTTACAATTGTCAACTATCTGTTATTATTCTCAAATCATACAATCTCCAAAAATTCGAATCGAGTCGCCGTTGAACATCTTTTTTTAATGCATTTTAAAACATTTTTTAAAAATTATCTCGTTTACTGCGCAAAACTAACAAACCTCTGTATAATATTTCTTTCTTTGTTTAGAATGACTCGACTATTGAATTTGGATTCGCAGGTTCGCAGATTTTAAGATGTAAATAATTTTAAATTAAAATGTTTGCTATCGATGAGACTTTTATTAGGTTGCACAAAAGAAAATATATTTTTAAATTAACCAACTCAAACAGTTTATTAGGTTTAATTTGTTTTATTTCTGAATTTGCACATTTTCCAAGTTCATTTCGAACTTTTATCATTTATTAACTTGGTATCATTACAAAATTATTTACTCATGAGATAATTGCAATATTTTCTAATTAGTGATTTTCTGCAAAATTTAATTAAAATAAATTTCTAATTAATCTAAAATTATGAGTTTGAAGTTTGATATTTTGACCTTAATTAGGAAAAATAAGTGTGGAAATTGAGACGCAATTTCAAAATGAAATAGTTAAAAAGCAAACGCATCCACATTGCTCAGATCACTTTTGCAGTATCTTTCCACAATGTTTTCTATACGTCTCGTGATTTTTATTTTACTCGCCAGTTTACATCTTTCATTTGCTGGTGAAGAGCAGTCACAGGTGGAGCAAACGAAAGATGCATCATCGCAGGCTATGTAAAAATGTTTATTGTATTGAGATCTCATTTATACTAATTATATTTTTTTTCACACGTTATTCTCATTTTCAGCCCTGAACAAGAAACTACTTCAAAACCTGAAGACCCGTCTAAAAAAAGCACTGATTCCCCATCATCAGATTCAGTAAGTCGGTATGTTCCTTGAAATACTAGTTTCGAAATTATTAATAAATTTTTGTAAAAATAATAAAAAAATATTGTAACTTTTAATAAATATTACTTTTGTCAATAAATAGCAATGTCCAAGAATCAACTAACTTGGCAGAGGAAGGTGAAGGAAACTCAACCAAAAATGCATCGAAAAAATCTAAGTAAAAATAATTTTTTTCCTAATTAGCATATTCTCATATAATATTTATGATTGATTTTCATTTATTTGCAGCCCGCCAGATTTGCCATCAACAACTGCATCAATAGCAAAAGAAGAAACCCAAAAAATTGATATGCATCAAACGACACAGTTAAATGGAAAAGAAATGGAAAATAAAGATGCACTAAAACAAATTGAGTAAATGAAGCTATATTCATTGAACGAATTTCATTCTTACTTTTATAAATTTAATTTTTCTAAGATCACGAAATGTGGGAACTCCGGCAATAAAACAAGATGAGCCTGCAACTAGTTCATCGCATTCATCAGAATTAATGGATGAATCCAAAATAAATGGGTATAAATATACAACAAAGAAAATATACAACAAAAAAATATTGTTGTTTTGTGTGAATTTGATATCAATTTAATAAATTTATTTAAATTCCCGTTTATTCACAGTGAACAAGATGAAATGACTTCCGAATTTAAAACGGAAAACGTACTTCAATCAAACTCAACCACTTTATCATCAAAATCATTAGCAAACTCTGAAATAAATAGGTACAAAAATCAATTTTTCTAAGCAAAACACAATTTTGTTTATTGTTTTTTCCCAAAATTCAGTGCAGACAGTTCATCTTTATCACCTCTTGGGTATGCACGATTTCGTAAAAAAGAAATATTCGCAAAAAAACTAATGGTTCAATTAATTACAGCGCTAGCGAAAGAGCTCTAGGAAGTATTACTGAAAATGCTGTAAAGAACGCTGTTGAAGCTGCAAAAAACTTACCACAAGGTCAAAATCTAAATATAATTATTTCAAAAAGGTAAATCACAATGAAAACCAATTTTATTTCATTTCGAAAAATTTAAAGAAAAACATAATTATTATCGAAATAGTAATGATGGTACGATGAATATCAAATATGATATTGAAGACAGTAATAAAAAACGGTAAGTCGATAAATTCTTTTCTTCAAGAAAAAAAAATCATTTCATTAAATGAATAAGCATTTTATAGTAGTCGAGTCCTTTTGTTCTTTAAACAGCAACAGCAACAAGAATACGAATAGAAAACTGAGGCCAAAAACTACCAAGAGAGCACCAAAAAGAGGCAAGAAGTCTTTACGAAATAGAATGAAGAAAAATTTATCAAAACGACGGCGAACTCGCAAAAACAATAAATGAAATCATTAACAAAACTAACCGCTTAAACGAAATTCTTAACGATAATCACCGAAATTTTGTGTTTTTAGAGATGAGAAAAAAATGACGCAAACTTCCTTCAGTTTATAGAAATTGCAGCAAATATATTTAGATTCAAACATGTACACGCATGATGAGTATTAAAAAATAAAAACAATTTTGCACTTCATCAAGAATGTTTTAGTCATTTCCAAAGTTCCAATGTTTCATGAGTTTGAAGTAATTTGGACCCATTTGTTCCTCATAAAAATAGTCTCCGTTCTTCAGAAGAATGTCCAGTTGACGTATAATTGGTACAATCAATCGTATTTCAGCTAATACACATTGTACGAAAGAATGTTTTAATTAATTTTTGAATATGAGAAAATAGTACACAATGCCGTAAAAAAAAACACTCGAAAGGTGGGTAGAGCTGTATAATTTATCGAATACGCACTTGAAAAATTGTGTTTATTTCGATTTTTAATGAATAAATTCTCCACATTCGCACTATTTGTTTGATAAATTCGTAAGAAATTCAATTCCATAACTTCACATTCCATTGAATGTGTTTTATTAGATTCAAAATTAATTTGCCAAAATTATTTTTGGCCAAACAATGGTATCTGTATATAAAAGAATCAATCTTATTCAATTTGATTCAGTTTGGAATAGCAATTGATCACAGTTTGGTAAAAAAATGAAGTATTTTTTGGCATTCATTTTAGTGTTTTGTGGCGTTTCAGCCATGAAATTGGGACATTTGGTCAAAAAGGGCGCTAACATGGCACTTGATAGCCCCATAACACCACCTCAAGTCAAAGCCGCAACAGCTGGTGCTAAAGGGTAAACGGAAAATTCAATTCCATATTAAGAAAAATATTTTAAATGTATAAATATTCTTTAGCCTATATGATTTCGGTGAAACTCTTTACAAAACCAAAGATATAAAGAAAGCTGGACAAGCTGGATCAACATCACTTGTCGGAAGGTAAATCAACTTCTTCAATTCTCTTTATAACTCAATGCTTATGAATAATAATTTACATCTTCAATCAGTGCCAATGAAATACTCGATTCAACCCCGGGACTCAAATTGGCAAAAACTGGTGTAAATCTTGGAAAAGACTTATATGCGGGAAAAAATGTTAAAACAGCACTCAGTGAAAAGTAAAACTTGCAAAATTTATTTAAGTTTTAAAATTTTCATTAAACAGCTATAGCTCATGATTCATGAGTCAATACACATGAGCTTAATAAACTTTACTGTACTCAATTCAAAATTATTCGAAACTAATCAAAGTATTGTCCATTCAGTGCAATGGAATTGGCTGAATCGTATCCGACCGGTAAATTAATAAAAACTGGTTTAAACGTTGGAAAAGATATGTACGAGGGAAAAGATGTGAAGACAGTTATCTCTGAAAAGTATTAAAAGAGAAAAATGTGTTTATATTTTGAATTTAATTCATGTCATTATTTCAATTTTAGTGGAGGAAATATTGTTGGCAATGTTGCCGGAGATACATCGAGTGTAACGAAGGTATTAAAAGTCGCAAAAGATATAAAAAGTGGTGAAAATATCCAGAGCGTTGTTACCAACAAGTAAATTAACTGAAACAATAAAGTCAAGACATCACAAAAATTCTACACAATCCTTGTTAATTTATATTGAAATAGTGCTAAGGAAGCGTTGAAAGGCTATGCTGTAAATAATCAAAATCTTAATAGTGCGATGAAAATTTCTGAAAAATTCAATAGCTTACAAACATTTGCAAACAGGTAGGCTGCCTAAACAAATTTATATTATTACAAAATAAACTCATTTATCCAACGACAGAGATGAAGTGACAAAGCAAGATGAATCAACAATAATCCAAAGTACTTCTTCAATTTATGCCTTTACTCCGTACTTCAGAAGGTGAGACGTCATGTCGATTTTTCATTTTACGAAAGGGTCTGACACCGTTTTTGTTCTTTTAGCTACATTTATGACCCATTGGCGTATATTACCAACAAAGCTATCAAATATGGAAGTAAATTTGCTTATGCCACTGCACCAACAACAACCAGTTACGTAAAGAAATATTTTAAAGGTAGTAATACATCATCTCCAGTGCAAAGTTAGAAAATCGAAATCCATCATTTATGAAATAACACCAAAAAACATCATTTTTTTTTTCTAAATAAACAAACACCCTCCGAAAAAGTTAAGTTTAAATTACAACATTTTCTTATAACGAATCAATGAATAAACCGCACAAATTAAGATATTTTATGAATTTTTATTGAGTTTTTCAATTTTTCCTTGTCCTTTATAATATCGATTATGCCTAGAAAAAATTATACTTAATATTGTGTAAAGTGTTCATTCGTATAGGTTCTGAAGAAATACAAATCATAAATTAAAATTATATTGTTCTGTGTGTTTTTTTCTCTAACACTCATTATTTTCCACAAATTACATTCAAACACTTTTAACATTTATTCATATCGAAACGATTTAAACGATTCGATTAAATTTATTTATTTATTTTTGAGAGAGAAAAAGAAATAATAATACATAAACGAAATATTTAATGAACTAGTCACAAAAAATGTACTGTTTTTTTGATGGATTGAATTCTAATTCCATTTTTTTTTCTTTTAAATAGAAGTAAATTGTTTTATTGTAAATAACGAATCTGTTAAATATTGCAAGTTCGTTGAAAAAAGTAAAAAAAAAAAAAATAATGTAAAAGTATCGAAGAACATTCGATATACTGAATATGACAAACATATGTGCTTCGGTCTTAAAAGGGAGTAAGAGAGAGAAAAAAATAATTATTTTTTGTATGAACTAAATCTTCTTTTTTTCGACCAAATTATTTAATTATCGCTCATTGTTTTTTGTTTGTATGAAAATGTAACAAGAGTCGATCATTTTAACAAATTTGGTCATTTTTTTGTTTCTCTTTTTATCAAATCATCAATGTAATAGTGTGTTTTGTTTTTCTTCTTATTTTTATTTTCGGCTATTTTCCTGAAAACCGGCTTCTGAATCTGACAATAAACGGAAGTGAACGTTTATATCGCATAATAAAATGTTGATAACAATATGCTTTGATTGTTGGAATTACAATAGCCAATCGAGGATATATTCGTGAATTTTGGTTTGTTTGAAGAACAAAAAATATGATTTCAATTGATTCCGATTATAATTTTGGGATCTAATTCCAAAATCTCTTCATGAGAATATTTTTAGCCGCTAAATATATAAATATCAATAGAATACAGGATAGATAAACCAATTATTTTTTTTTTTTTTCTCATTAATTTTCAAATTGTGATTTTGTTGTGTTTGTTACTGTTTTCCGGTTAAAAACTGTTGTTAGTCAGTGTATTTTGTGGTTGTATAAATCACAAGCTCCCTTTCATTTCATCCTTTTTTTTTATTAAATTTTTCACGGTTTTGTCTCGTCTATTTCTTTGACTTGCCGTACACATTCTCATCCGAATATGCAATGTACAAGAAGTAGTCTTCTTCATGATGCTCCTAAACAGGGTTAATAAAACATTTTAATACGTTTTCCTCATGAACATGGACATTTCAATTTGATCAAATTCAAATAAATAAGCAGTAAATGACGATATTTACCTGATAAAGAGAGCCCATGGTGGCGGATGTTGGCGGAATCACATTGTTAACGAAGAAAAATAGAGCATCTTCTGGACGTAAGTAAATTCGCTTGCGAATTAAGAAATAGAATTGTCCTACAGTTAGATCCGATGGTACCAAATACTTTTTTTTATCCAAATCACCAATTCGTGCTTTTGGTGCTTTTTCAACAATCACCTTTTGAAGAAATAGAAAAAAAATTAATAAAATATAAAAAAACAGTTCATAACTGCGTGTCGCAAAAGATTTTTATGACCAAAAAAAGAAAAAAAAAAATACAAATGCGCCTATTCGAAGGGAATATTACAGTTGTGGAAAACTTTTGCCAACATATACACGCATTTGCGTGTTGCTATTACTGTTATTGTACAAAATTCGCACAAATTCAAGAGCGTCATTTACCCCTCGCGCCTATCATGAGCTATATTTACATGATGTAAATTGACTATACATAATTCAATTTCACAATAGATCTGATGACTTGTATCTTTGCTGAATAATCAAATGCAATCGCAACTTCAAAATGTTTATTTCTGAGCAAAAACAATAAATTTTATGTAAACAAAGATAGTGATGTTGAACGAAAAAATGCATTATCTCTCTTATTGTGATTTGGAATTTGTGTGATCAGGAATAATTTGTTTCAAATAAAGAAACGACTAATCAACGAATCTAACAATGCAGATAACCAACAGTCAGCTTACTAACAAACACAAATAAGCATTTCAAATGAAAACTTTAGCAAAATACGACATCCGTTTTAGAAAATCTACTTATTAATGTTTGTGTAAGTTTATTTGTGACTGAACATGAGGCTAACAACGTGTTTACCTGCGCTCGATAGCTCATAAATAACAATTTTAAACATAGACTAGATGCACTGCAACTGAACAATTTTTTCAAAACGTCTTTTGACCAGATTTAAGATAATACATATTTTTTGCGCCTAAAGGTTGTGTTCCAAACAAGTATCATTTGATAAACGTATCACCATTGACGTGCTTATAAGTATTTGTACATATTGTTTTATTTTTGGACAAACTCAATACGATTGCCCACTGCTGGGGGGACATATTGACCTTAACCAAAAAAAAAAAAAAAATAAAATGAAAAGAAAAATAATAACAAAATCGAAGAAAACATATTCAAAACTGAAACGAGCATGGTAAACATGCGCTTTTGTTTAATTCACTGTTTGCGCTAATCAACCAGCTGATATAGATTTGCATTAATTTGAATTCCTTTTTAGTCATATAAGAATTAATGACGGAAACAGTAGTAGAGGCTACGTTCTATTTTTTTTTTTTTTTTGCCAAATGTCAATCATGTTCTTATCAACCATAGCTTGAGCTTTGACAGTACAGTGTGTATATTACGTATAATTGAATGAATTTCATTTTCAAGAAATAAGTGAAAAATGATATTTTTACAATGAAGCTATCTCTACGAAATAACGAGCCGATTGTAATGCATCTTGAATGACCTCTGACAAGTTTTATGGCAACATTAATTTCGAAATACAAGCTTCAAGTTGTTCTGAAAAGTTGTTTGAGAAAACATTGTGTAGGATTTATTTTGTGATGATGTTTATATATTTTCATTTCCAAATATTCAAAATATGCAAAACACAAACAGTAACATTTATCATTTTGGTAGCGATACATTTTGTTAGAGCATTTTAAGATGGATAGAATAACGTGAAAACAATGTCATTTCATTGCAAAACATTGTTCTGATTATTGGCATTGAGAAACAACTGTATTAATCAGAAAAAGGGAAAATAATCTCAAAATCAATCGATTTTACGTGTGTAAATGTTTTTCATTCAATTTATGCCGTTCGAAAATATTTGTCATGTGACGAAATGACTATTTTGTTTCTATTTCAGTCATCTGTTCAGCTCATTTTTCTCTCACTTTAGCTTATGCTTGTTTTGAATGCTGCCTCGTATGATCGCTTTCTCAAATGTAAACAAGATTGATGACTCAATCACAATACAAATAATAAATGATACTATAGTGAAGATGATTATGTTTTGATTTCACTTTTGTTCGCTCTTTTTCGCGGTTTTGGCATTCAATTCGCAATGTGCAAAAACGAAATAAAAATAATCAATTGCGCAATAGCGAAGAAAAGGCAAAATAAAATAAAAACCGAAGCGGTAATATCATCGCTACGACCAATTGATTCGATTAATTGAGTAATAAATGCATTTTTAATGCAACAATATTAAACCAAAGAAAAGAAAATTCAGGCTTGGATTGTTTTAATCAAAATCAAATGACTCAATTGAAATGCGTTCAACTAATTATTATTGAAATGTCTATACACAATGAAAAATGGTTGAATTGTGTATTTCGATTGAAAAATTATTCAAATCGTTTTTTTTTTTTGTTGCTTTGAGGCATTACTGAAAAAAAGCGGATAACCAAATGATATTCATGCATCGTATGTGCATTCAAATTCTCTGTCGCAACTGACCTTGATTTTGTGTGCTTGGTAATTGTTGAGGTTAGCAATCATGTGATATCTATGACAAGTAATGCTGTCTTTTCTTATTCTCTGCCCCGTAACTATCAAAATTGATCATAAATTATGATAATATTCGCATTATGGCATAAATATCTATATATATATATAATTTGAATGAACAGAATATTGTTCAAGCCGATTAGTATCATTCTATTTGTGTTTGTTGTTGGCTTTTTTTACGTGTTTCATTTTGTCGCCACTTGTACATTTTAAACGTGCCTCTGTTGATTTCAAAAATTTCATTTGTATTTGTTTTGGGTAATCATCATCAAAACAGTTCTGAAATTATTTTGTTGTTGTACGGAAACGAATACACCAGAATGAAACACAATGAAAAATGAGTGCCAATACAAATGTAAAAGCATTCAAATTCAGTATAAAACTTGATCGCACTGAACATTTTGCTATGTGTGCATCAAAGCATATGTTTTCTTCTTTTTTGTTCGTGTCATAAGTAAACAACACCATGTTACGCACATACACAACAGTGGATATTATTGTGCGCACAAAGTTCATCTATATATGGATTTTCGTTGTTCAGTCATAAGCAGCGTACGTATGGCTTTGTGTATTCACATTTAAAACTCTGTGCTTCAGTGTGTGAGTGAGTTTCATATTTTTATTTGCTTTACCTATTTAAAACAACGTAGAAAATTTGACGAACTAATGCGAAGACAAAAAAAACGCATGTTTAAGTACAAATGATGTCGGACTTTTGAACCAACGAATGTTACATATTATCTTTTCTTGTCCTATCCACTCTATTGTCAAATATGAAATGGTCACCATCATTGAGATTTTCACAAAAATGATTAGTTTAAAGAACAAAGGTTCAACCGAATATTCTACATCTTTGGCTATTTCATCATTTATCGCAAATCCGTAATGAGTTTGCATTTACGAAGGAGAAGAGAGAGAGAGAGAGAGAGAGAGAGAGAGAGAGAGAGAGAGAGAGAAAGAAAAACAAAATGATGAAAACAAAATGTCTGACACATTGAAAACAGATTGAAAAATTATTTGTATAATGTTAACGAAACACAAAGAACGATATCATGCTGAAATAGACGACTTTGTGTATATTTGACATCGAACGAAAGACGCAACTCATTGGCAAAATATCAAAACAAAAGAAAAACAAAAATAATGGCCGTCCATTAAGTCCAAACTCATCGTACAAATGCACACTATTGATAATTCTCTCTCTCTCTCTATGTGTCTATTTATTTCTCAGTGTAAATACATAATACACATGAATATCTTATTTTCCTATTGCTTGAAAATTGTGTGTTTGAATTTTTTGCAAAAAAAAAAAAAAAAAAAAAATTAAAAATGCAAATACTTACAGGGACACGATCTGGATATTTTCGTCTGATTTTATCACCTTCAGCTCGTCTCTTCTCGAATGGGCACTCTTCTTTGTATTGAAATTTCATTTTCACTTCTTCCTTTTTTATTTAACGTTGAAAAAACAGAGAAAGTTTTATTTCGTTTGTTTTTCTTTTGTTGTTGTTGTTGTTGTTTCTAACAAATTTGCCTCTTTCTTTTGCACACTTTATCGATTTTGAATCTCTTTGTTTAGGCTCTTTTTACTACGTTGCAAAAAAAAATGCCGTAATATTCGCAATTTGTTATGAAATTACCAGTTCGGAGTGTCAAAGATGAATATTTTTTCTCTTCTGCGATCAAATTTTCAATATAGTCTGCAATACTAAACGTGTGGCTGGTTTTGTTTCTTCTAATTTTATTACTCGTTTGTCGTTCTTTAACTTATATTATGTTGTTATGCACAGCTAACAATCTCTACTGCTGCTCTCTTTTGGTTGCCTTTAAGTTGTTTGTTATGTGTTGTGTTTTTCTCCTCTCTTTTCGCTAACTTATTCGTCACTCAGCTGTTGTGTGCACTGTTTTTTCAGTGAATATGCTATTGTTCAACACTTTGTACTATGAATACAGTAACTGCGTTCAAATTGAATGTGGACGAACAATCGACGAACAATTTCGGTTTTATGGCATTAGTATGTGTGAGAAGGACTGAGCCAATAATTTTTTGTAGGTTGGTATGATATGATGGTCGTTCAATCATACAGAAATATCATTGAGATATGATGAAAACTTAGAAAAGTGATTTTTTTATGAAAAAAATGAAATCATTCAAACTTAAATATTTCAAAATAGTTTTCAATAAAATATAAATTGTAAAAAGAAACATTATTCTTGTTCAATACTGCATTAATTTATAAATATAAACTTTGATCATTGAACGCACTCCAATTGGAATATCCGATCCCATTCGATGAGCACATGAACGTACGTTTCTCCGCCATATTCATTGGAAATGTCAATTTTACATTTGGATCGGTATATGTCATTGAACAATTCTCTCTTTTTACACTGAAAGTGGTACC
This sequence comes from Resseliella maxima, assembly GCA_029041755.1. NCBI lineage: Eukaryota > Metazoa > Arthropoda > Insecta > Diptera > Cecidomyiidae > Resseliella > Resseliella maxima. The sequence continues at coordinate 61,853 of JAQOWM010000204.1, forward strand.
GATAACATGGCACCGACTGTGAGTTGTGACAATTTTTTCAATTTTTTTCAATTTATCGACGAATTTTACGAAAAAATTTTTGTCAGACATTACTTTTTAAGATCTATTTATTGTGAATTATGTGATTTTTGGTGATTTTCTTGGCGGATGATCAAAATAATTACCGATAAATAAGTTGTGAATTTTTGTTGCAGTTCATCCATTCATTCGTTCATTTGACAGCATTTCGAAAAATAGACCACAAATAGTGTTTTCCTTTCTTCTGTGAAAATTTAAATTAAAATCTTTGGACTTCGCTTTGTGAGAATATTGGATTGAATATATTTTTTTTTTTTTGAAAATTATCCACGAGTTTTATGCTTCCAATACGATTGCACAAGAAAACACCAACATGTCACATAACCTCAATACATCTTATAAAGCATGTCAACAACTCAGCGTTATTTTTACATTAATGGATTTTTTTTTTTTCAAATTTTCTTTGTAGAAATCTGGAAAGACAGAAAAGCCAAAGGCTGCTGAAAAGCCAAAAGCTGAAAAACCAGCAACTGCTAAAGGTAAGGTTGAAAAGGCCGCCAAACCAGCAGAAACAAAACCCAAACCAGCTGCTGCTGCTAATGTTGCCAAGGAAGCAACCAAGGGCAAAGGTAAACAGACATTCAATTGCTTATTTTGCCTCAAATTGTGCAATGTTTTGAATGTCATTTATTTGATATTTTATAGCTGCTCCAGCGAAAGCAGCTCAACCAGCAAAAGCTGCCCCCGCTAAAGCGGCTCCAGCCAAAAAAGAAGAGCCAAAGAAGGCTGTTCCAGCAAAGGCTGCACCAGCTAAAGCCGCTGCTCCAGCTAAAAAGGAAGAATCAAAGAAGGCTGCTCCAGCAAAGGCTGCACCAGCTAAAGCCGCTGCTCCAGCTAAACAAGCCCCAGCACCAGCACCAGCTGTTGCTGAACCAGCTAAAGAGCAAAAAGAAGCAAAAACCGTTAAAGCTGTTGCTGCCAAGCCACAACCTAAGAAACGTGGAGTTAACGCTAAAGCTGCTGCTGCCACTGGCAAAGGCCGTGTCAACAAAAAACAATTGCGTGGCAAGGGATTGAAAAAGAAGAAGATCCAACTTCGTTTTGCCATTGATTGTACCAACATCGCTGAAGACAGCATCATGGATGTTGGTGACTTCGTACGTATTTCATTTTGTTTTAATTTAAATTCATTTGTAAACATTACAAAAACCATATAATGGATTGTGGTCGTTTTATTCAAATAGGAAAAATACTTGGTTGAACACATCAAAGTGAACGGCAAAGTAAACAATTTGGGCAATAATGTTACGCTGGAACGTCAAAAGATGAAGGTCATCGTCAACTCAGATGTACACTTTTCGAAAGCGTATTTGAAATATTTGACCAAACGCTATCTCAAAAAGAACAGCCTTCGTGACTGGATCCGTGTTGTAGCTAACGAAAAAGATAGTTACGAATTGCGTTACTTCAGAATCAGCAGCAATGATGATGATGAAGAAGATAACGAATAGATTTTTATGAAATGTGCCGCACAATTTTAAGTTCGAGACAATGTTTGTTTTTAATCAACAATTGTGTGGACAATTTATTGCATAAAATCCGAGAAAATAAATGAAAAAAAAAAACATTTCCAGAAAATTCAGTTTGTTTTTGATTTTATTTTTTTTTTTCAGATTTGGATGAGGGTGTTTGTGTTACATAGTAATAATTATTACCACTATAATGGTAACACTGTGTGCCTGGTAATCAATTATTTTCGTCTGCACATTTTACATTTCCGTGAGGCTTTTATAATAAATGATTCCAATTCACTCTGAAAGTAATTTACTATTGAGTAACCTGTTATTACTTACCATATTATATACTATGAATATCCCAATTCTCTCCAACATTTGAATGCTTTTAAAGGCGATTGCAACGATTTTGAACATAGGTTGATGTAAGAAATAAACTTAACTTTGTTTATTATTACGACATTGCTCCAATTTAGGGAAAAATACTACTCTATGTTTTTTTTTATTTATTTATTTATTTACAACATCTAATTTTTTTACAAGGACTCTATTTGCTAGAAGCCGATTGTAATCGGTGCAAATTGTCAGATAATCGTCGCAAAAAAATCAGCAAAAATATTCTATTCTAATCGGTTCCCGTGTTTATTCAGCTATTGATGATTCTTTATATTTGAGTGAAAATATTTGAATTAAAATGAAAAAATACAACGAGAATATCATCACCGATTGTGAGAAAATCGTAGCGTATTATGAAAAAATCGGTAGCCGATTCCAATCGTTCAACAATTGCTTCAAAGCTATTACTAAGTGCCGATTGAAATCGGACCATGATCGGCTCCTAGGAAATAAAGCCTTAAAACAGGCTGAGGTATGTGTCTTGATGTAATAAATTAACTAGTATAACATTTCTGTTGAATTAGCAAATAAATTGAAAGTGCGGACAATCGCATGTGGAATGTGTTTCCCAGTGATCCTTTGATAAAAAAAAACCAGCCGGCAGGCGTAATCGACAAATTGGTCTAATGTTTGCCATTGAGAATTTTCAATTTTCACGATATATTCTTCTGTCAATTCACAATTTTCTGCAATCTTAGCTGCTGCTGTATTATAGCAGTTGTGATCATCACTGCTGTCAATGTTTAAAAATGACATTGAAATTCAAATGAAATCGTTTTCAATTCCATCCTATTTTTAATTGACAAAACTTTCTTTATTATAAATTCGTCTTTGTTTTGGATTTTGCACTTTCGGTTTACATATGACACATTGTTTATAATATAATACTTTTATTATAATAATTGTCCCCTTTTTTCGTAAAACTGTATTCTAATTTTGTAACATAATGACAAATTACGAAAAACCTTTTATTAATTAGATTGAAATGAATTTTCCTTTTTCATAAGTAAAATAAAATGTGAACAGGTGCTTTGAATGAGCTACTAGCATCTGTAACTGTCGACGAATGGTAACAAGATTAATAATTCACTTTCTGCTGGTTCTTGCCAGGGTTTAGATACTAGATTCAAGATTTGAAGAGATCCGTAAAGACTCAGAGATTCAGATTCATGAAGATTTGTGAAGATTTGTGAAGATTTGATTTGACAGGTTCGATTCAGCTAGCTACTCTATCCTCTAGGATTTTTGTCTTTAATTTAACACGTACGGAATTTTTAGCTGTAGACAAATTTAAATTTTGAAATCATCATATTAGAGAAGATCATCACCGATTTGAATGTTCGTGTAAATTATTTATCATCCAAAAGGCCAAAGATCTTTTTGTTTTCATTTAATAACATCCAAAAGTACGAAAGAGATTGGATATGGAAATATTTACATATTGAATCAATGATATGTTATTTTTGGAATGAATTTCTAGAAATAATTCGTCAATTTTCAATTTGATTGTTAATATTTAATCTTGTCATCATTTCAATGCGTCATCTATTTTCCAAAAATTTCGCTTCAAAAATCCATTATAACGGTAATTAAAAGAAAATATTCAAATTGAATGGTTCATATTCCAAAGCGATAGTTGCACAATGTTTTTAATGAAATGATAAACGCGCAACGTGTATTTCTCAACTCAAATCATTATCTGCAGATTTTATCAAGCGTGGTTAGGATTTACAATAAAATCACCGCCATAAAATATTTATGTATGAATTCAAAAATGTAAAAATGATTATTGGCGAAACCAATACTGGGTAGCAGGTGAATTTTTACAATGTACATTTCATCTGAAATTTGTTAAAAAATAAAACACGTGAATTTTTTCTCATCATTCAATTGATTTTCATATGTATATTTTCCATTTGCGAAGGATTTTTGTAATAATGTAATAAGAATAATTCACACTGCAATTTGAACGAATTCCCATTGCTAAATTTATTTTACAAATAAAAAGAATTTTTATTTAAATTTAAATTTAAATTTAAAAATTATATTTGAATATAAATACACAAATTCAATTCAATCTAAAAAGTTTACTGGTTTTTTCATCTGTTGTGTTGAATTTCATTTTCATTTTCATTTTTTTTTTTTTATTTCTGCATAAATACATGTAAAAAACTTGTAAAATGGCAATTGGCATAGAATGTTTTATAAATTTTGTTATCGGTCAATATGAGAGCGGAAATGTTCACATTGACACTTAAACAGGTATGGACACTTAAAAAAACTCTGTAACTATTCAGTATTTAAATTCTAATTGATAAAGTGTGTACAAAAAGCGGAATTCTATTGTAAAACATTTTTTCTACGTTTTCGTGTAAATTATTTATCATCAAAAATGTTTAATGTTTGCTGATCTAGTTTGAAAACAAATGATGAATCACACAACCAAAATTATTCTAACGAAAAAGCTTTTTTGTTTCAATATAATTTTAAGTGAAACTCGGAAAATTTCAAATAGTAGAAAATTTAAAAAGAAAATCATACATATTTGGGGATTTTTTGATAAAAAAAAAAAAATCAAACCTGATCAACACGAAAAATCGTAATATAAACTAATAAATTTGCCAAATGAACGTCGTTAAGTATAAATAAATCGACATTTTGCGTTCATTGCTTTCCTGAGTCAATTCGGATAGAGTTCAAGAGGAAAGTATTGAATGAATTTGTTTGTAATCTGGATTTCACCAGAAATATTAATTTGCAATGACCCCATTTTTATTTATTTATTTACTTATTGTTTCATTTATTGCATTTGATTTAAATCTTTATTTCCTTATTTGTTGTTTTTTTTTTTTTTTTTTTTTTTTTTTTTTGTAAATATAGATAGAAATGCAAGCCATATGTTTGTTGTATGAAAGGGGTCATTTTTCATTTCCATGTGATCGGCAAAAGCGTTTGCATATTGCGTTTTAATTATGGTCTTTTTCAGTTGGTTCGTTTAATTTTTTTTTTTATTGATTTCATTCATTAAAATGATTAACTTACAAGTATATAGCTATACCAATCTCATCCACTTTTCTAAGTATTACACACATACACACATAAATTCTCTATGGAAGGAGGGGCATATATATATACATTCATACGATGTATCATAATTGTTCTCTCATTCTCTCTCTCTCATTCTCTCTCTCTCACCTCTCTTCAATATTGAGCATATGGAGAGCAACGACAAAAACGCATCTGAATGCTTTGAAATTAAGTTTCTCATGCGTTGTCTTTACTATCATAGATTCAATATGATCTATAGAATTAAGTTTCTCATTCATTGTATTGAAAAAGACTTGACGCATTTTTGATCTGTTGTTTACACTTGGAAAGCTTGGTAGTTTTTTACTTTTGAATGTTTGATGCTTTTCACCTGCACTTGAACAACCAACGAAAATACAATGGTACACTCACTTTGATTCCAACAACAAAATACATGGCAAAGAGGTCCCGTTGCCGTATCAGATATGCTTGATGATAAGTTAGAAAGAAAGAAAAAGACAGAGAGCACAGCATATGCACAGTATATACTGTGCTCTCTTTTTTTCTTTTAGTCTACTCTATGCTTTATATGTATTTGTTTTAATGTCACTCACACAACAATTGAAAAACAAACTGGTTCATACATCACATATGAGATAAGAAATACTTTCAGTTGCATCTGATCGAGCATTGCATTGGATGTGTTTTTGTCGTTGCTCTCAAATATTCTCTACAATATTGAAGAGAGGTGTGAGAGAAAGAGAGAGAACCATTATGATGCATCGTATGAATGTATGTATGTGTGTATGTGTACACTAATACTTAGAAAAGTGGATGAGATTGGTATAGCTATACTACTCTTACAAACTAATTACTAAATAAATTGTCTATCTTCACAATTTGCTATATGAAATTACAAACACAACAGACTCGGTTTCGTCGTTGTGATGTCGACGAAAAAATTTGACTTGATTTGGGTTGATCTAGTTAAAAGGGAGCTGGCAACTGTTGTACCAGCACATACAGACACATAATTCGATACAGTTTTTTTTCTTCCTTTTTTTCTGAGGGTTTATTGTAATTTCAACTAAATTACACATATATCATACGATAAATACAAAAAAAAAAAAAAAAACATTCCACTCTCTTTTCTTTTCTTTTCTTCTGCAAAAAGCATCTAATTTGGAATAGATTTACATCGAATCAGAAATAGTCTTGCACTTTAATCTATAATGTGTGTGTTTTGTACAATATTTTCTTTTAAATATATCGCAACGCTTCTTTAGCTCGAAATATATGATTTTTAGTCAACTTGACACTATATAAATTACATTCATCAATTGGATGCATCGAATCTAAATTAAGCAAATTACAGTTTGCCATGAATTTTCGTTTGTTTTTTTAGAAAAAAATTTATAAATTATGCGTGCGTTCGACATTTTTCCATGCATTGCTGGCATAATTCTTAGTCTTTTTTTGTGGACTTTTTCTTTTTGTGGATTCGTTTGTGGTAGCTTTGTGCCAAGCTATTTACAATTGATATAACAAAGTAGACAATCATCGCAACGACAAAGTATTCAAATAATTTGGCAATGAGATTTTTCGATTCCTTTGGTGGCTCCTTGGTAGAACGATGCAATCGTGTTTTTTGATTTTGAAGGAATGCTTTGAATGGCTCTTGTAAACGTGGTCCCATCCATGGAATCAATCCCAAAACATCAACCGCTTTTTCCACCAATGTTTCGCTGAATGCAATTATAACAAACACTTTTTGAATGTGCATTTTGATCACAGCTTTTCCCAATAATGTTGCACCGAAAAATGTCCAAAATGGTACCAAGAAATGACCACATGTTATGCCAGCTAAATCAAACAATGGATTTGGAATCTGAAATATTTGAAAACAAATTATGTTAGTTCAGTTGAATGACAATCCGGCGCAGCATTTTCTTTGTTTACAAACATTTTTGATTTCATTTTTATAAAAGAAAAATCATTAATATCAAAATACTTACACTTGCACATGCCAAAATGCCAAAGAATCCAACTTTTTCAACGGCTTTTTCCATGAAAATTTTTGCACGTTCTAACAAACTTAATTCAACGCCTAAATCACGTTTCTTATTCAATTCTTCAAATTCTTTGAGATCCTCAGCATCATCTGGATCGTAGCCAGATAAACGTGAAGCTTTGGCCATGAAATATGGTGGTAATTCACCAAGCGCCGTTCCAGCTCCCCATAAAAATGCCTCCAATCGCACTTTGCTCATTATGCTCCACAAAGATGGAACATAATTTGATGTTGTATCTTCAGGACAAATAATTCTAAACAAAAAGTGAAAAGTTGTTTAAATTTGATTGAAATATTTTTTTTTTTTAGTTTTCAGACTTACTCATCTGGGTATGGTGGAGATGGAAAGTTTAATGAATTACATTCGTATGCAGCTAAAGTAACACTGGCTATGTGTGGTCCTAAATACAATAGGAACGTGTGAAGACCGGTGCCCAATCCAACGGACGAAAGTACACCCAAGCCAACCCAATAGACGACAAACCATAAATTGGTTCGTATAATTGTAATGAGTGCTTGGTGATTGCCCGGAATATGATACAGTGTACTTAATACTGCTATTGCGGCAATGATAATAGTTATAGCTAATTTATTTTCTAAAGTCCTATTGTAAAAAAACAAAGAAGACACAGAAACAAAACATGTTCAATAAAATATATCAAATTTTGATGACTTTTTGACATGCTTACTTTTTGCCATAAGTTCGTAGCAATTCCACCGTTTCCAGTGTACTGTATTTAACCGTTTGTATTGGATGATACCATAGCACAAGACTTTCTCGTTCGGCTTTCTCTCGTTCTTTGTCGGCGACTTTCTTTTTCGAATGTGATCCATTGCTGCCCGATGCAGAACCGTTGGCAGTTTTACTTGAGTTCGGTGGTGTTTTTTGTACTGAGCCGCCATTATTATTTTGTGCGACCGCTTTCTGTTGTTGTTGCTGTAGTGACATCTTAAATCCTACTCTTTGAAGCTGCAATGAAATGAAACAATTTATGAATTAATTATCTATTCGTTTTTCGAGAAAATGATTTTAAAATCTCTATGCATGTGCACATCGACTGAAGCAGTATGCTCACGTATACTGTGCGAATGTTTCTATTTTTGTTTTTTTTTTTGCAAAAATGATTAATATTCGCAGAAAAAAGCATTAAAAATGGTTCATAAAGTTCAACTAGAAACGAAATTCAACGCAAAATTAATTTGAACAATAAGTAAGCCACGAGTCGATCAACATATATAAATGTCACAAAAGGTGATAAATAATAACTACAAACAATTATATTGGAATTTAAAAATAAAAACCCAAAATGTTGCGAAGTAAATATTTATTGTTGAATTTTTGTGTAAACTATGCACGAGCTAAAAAAAGGAACGTGTGTTGGTTAGGGAAAATAAAAGCAAATAAACACAAACAAACACATAAATCGACGTCAATATCGTATGATCATGATCATTACGTTTGAATCCAACTACGAAATATTTGAAAGTCGCAAATTCAATAAATCACACTAGTCGTAGTATCTTCGACTCTATACAATATTTTGCATGGTTTGAACATTTCAAATCGAAAAGATGTATAACATACACAACAACCCGTTGTGTCAATTGTAAAATTCAAAACTCATAAAACAGCTGTTTCTCTTGAATAAACTCTGGCGAACGAAAGACGTTGGCACACAATGCGATTATGAATAGTTGCCATCAAAATAAATTGAGTGTACGCATAACTTCATACCATAATAAATAGGAGTAAGGTTGGAAGTATGACAAAATTAGAAGTAAAAACATTGGATTGAATGCAGTGATGCGAAGAAAAATAAATCTCTTTCTCTCGAAACAATTTAACAATAAAATGTACAAAGTGTGCACATGTGGTTTACCGCATCGGCAAACGCAATACAAACAAACACCGATCATCGAACTAATTTCACTTTCTTCATCGCAAATGGTGCAAAAATACAGTTTGTACGATCGATCACCTACAATTGTACAATTGTACAATTATTTATTGGTCTGCCGACTAAAAACGCACATTCGATTTCATAAGAGCACATCTTAAATGCGAAACGCTCATACGTCAGCTGTATCGTCCGCTCCGATGATCTACAGCTGACGTTTTTTTCCCTCATGCGTGATTTCAATGTTGAAGTCGTTCTTGAACAAAAATTATGGGTATGTGAAAGTCATGGTTAATAACAAATAAAAAAGAAATAAACTATCATATTAACAACAGGTTGCTGATCAATTTTCATTTACAAATAGTTTTGGTTTTGTATTTTTCTACACTGAATAAAAAAAAAACTGTGTTTTCCTGTGTTTACAGTATTGTTTTGAAAAACGTTCTAGAAATTGATCGAAATCGAACCAAATTAGGAATCAAAACTCAATGACATTTTAAATAAACGATCACTGAATATGAGATTGATATTGACCTCGTCAAGGCAATCACCTTAATAACAATCAACAACATCCAGCTTTATAACGTTGTTATTTATCAGACATTGTAACCATTTATTATGATTGTATAAAGAAAAAGCCTTTTGATGCAAATGCATAATTATTATTGTTCCCTTATGATTCAAAGTACTGAGAATGAGTCGATTTTTTCACATATACATTGAAATGCAAATCAATGGTGCGATTCAGTTAATTACGGCAATATTACCATTCGCAAACGCATACGACAATACATATAAACCACATACACACACACACACACACACAAATACGCGCATACAATGACTTAGTTTGTTCTGATAGAAAATGACAGAGATCGCACAGCTCAGTTTTCAGACAACTTGTTGGTACTTGCGGAAAAAGAAAAATTTCCCACACATTTCACTTCATTTATAACGATGACATTTTCACCATACGGATTAAAATATTGAAAATCCAAACTTGACTTTCACCAGAAAAAAATATAAGTTGATGTTTTTTCATTTTTTATCTATCAAATAATAAAAACTTTATGCTCTTTGACTTTCAATAATAAACAAAATGTTCAACACACTTTTTCAAAATCAAAATCTCTCAAATCACAATCGAATGGTGTTTTTTTTGCCACTTACTTCAATTCGAGTTTGCCCACTGCAAGCAGGCAAATTCACAATAAATATGACGTCCGAAGGTAAAAAGAAAAAAAATACTTTGAAGTTTTTTCTGTCTCTCTATTTTTTTTTATATCGTACTATTTGTTCCAAGTTTATTTAGTGATGAAGAAAAAAAAATATGAGCAGCTAGATGAGTGCTGCATGTGACTTCAATTTTATGACTGAGCGTTTTCGTGGTTACGATGCTTCAAGTAAACGTATTGAGGGCCCATGTGAGTGTAATCATTAGAGCAAACACACTAACACACATGTGCTAAACAAAAATACTGTAGTCACAATTATGTGTGCAAACTTAAGCTGGCTAAATAGAAAAAATACGAAAAAAAGGAATAGAAAACAACCGACAATATGAGACGGCAAGTTTGCGCTCACTATATCGCACATGTGTATTCGTGTATGCTTATCAAGTGCCTTAGCCATGCGTTTGAACACATGCTTCATTCTTTCTCTCAGCTCATTTGTTCGTTTGCTCGATTGGACTCTGATAAATGAGCAAAGAATATATGTGATAAACTCTGTAATATGTTTCATTTGGTTCGTTGACACTTTTTTTTTTTTTTTTGGATTTCCAAACATAATTTCTCCATTTGTATTGGGATTGTTTGTGAAGCCAAAAAATCACGATTGAAATGAAATGTACGTGGTACAAAAGTAAAGAGCTTTTAGTTTGAAAACTAGAACGAAATGAGAGATGAAACGAATAAAAAAATGATACCAACCGCATACAATTCAACGGATGAGTGTCAATTACGTGGCCCAATCGTGTCAGTACGTTTTGTTAACAGACAATTTATACGATTAGCAAAAGCAATGTAGCTCATTTTATAGTAGTCATTGTGTGGGAAATAGTTAATAGACAATGTACATGAGGCTGGGACGCATCAATTCAATAGATCCAGTGATGAAATAAACCGAAATGAACCAGTTCATTAGGTAAGAATGGGAGACAGAGATAAGTCTAGGTGTCTATTGACTTAATGAGCCGCAAACTAGTATGAACTATTCGGAAGGAAAAAAAAATTTTATGTCTGAAATTCAGACTCTGAATTCAATGAATCGTGTGACAATTTTGACACACTTAACATTTCCACAATACAATGGAATGAAAAACAAAACAAAACCAAACTCTCCCTGGCAGCGCCAATGCCGTATGTATGTATTGTGATCAAAGTTCAATTTTTTATTGTTCCACAGTAAACACATTCACCGGTAATAAATTGTAACGAATTGCTGAACTTGTATGATGAACACGTAATACCTTTTTGTAACACGTCAGTCATTCGTCTTTTTTTTATCATTCTATTGTTTGCCACAATACTTAATAATTTTGTAAGTACAGTTTTTAAGTCGATGTAAACAAGATTAATTGTTCGAAAATGCATGATATAATATGATGAGCAAATGAAACAATAATAAATGCATGCTAATAAATATTCCGGTAAGCTTCTGTTACCTGATACCGTATCTATGACTTATGACAATGTCTTTCGTTCTTACACTTTATCATTGTTTTCACGAAAATCATCGAGAAAATAAAACATAACATTTTATCAACATGTTTTTCATTCTTCTTGAAGTACACTAAGGTCAAATTATCTTCTGACTACACAGTTTTAAGCTCCAAAGTTGGTTATTGCGTCTTTCTTTAATGACTTTTAATTTGTAATGTTTCATCTGATTCTAGAACAATCACAACAATTTTTAACTTTATTTATAAATGCACTTCATCTTGAATCAATATTTGACCGAAAACACAATAATTCATGATATGTGATGAGTCATGAGTCATTATAAATTCTAATATAATCACAGTTGAAAATGAATCTTTTAAAAATAGCATCAAACAAACAATGGAGATAATCAAATCACAGTAAAACATTTTCCTTTGCAAACGCACACATTTTTTTGAGTTAACAAATTAAATAAATTCCCTACAAAGCAATAAAATTTGCATAGACTCTATCTATTTTAAAAACCGTTCTACGAAATTAAAAGGTGAACAAGGACAAAAATCGAACGCTACAAATCGATTAAAAAGCCCCAATGGCAGAATGTGAATACAAAACAAAACAAAACAAACGATATAATTTGATGGGAAATTCTACAAAACAAAAAAGAGAAGAATAATGCACGCAAAATAACCAATAATAAATGTGTGAGAGAGCGAGAGAAAAAAAGGCATAACAAATAGAATTGAATTTAAAATGGAATTTAGAACGGATGCAAAACGAGATACCAGTTCGGTTTTGGTTCCGGTTGTTTTTTGGCCACGTTTACGGCACTCGACCTTTAATTGTTCTTTGGTCAATGTCAATAGAAATGCGTTACGATCCAATTGTTGTTGCTGTTTCACAGTAAATGCTGTACCAACAGTTCCACCGTTGACAGTTGGCGTTGAATTTAAATGATTCAGTTGATGATTTGCGATAACCGGATGATATCCGTTGTAATTGTTACCATTAGTAAAACCGTTAAAAATCTTTGTAATGGGATTTGATGCTTTTAAATTGGTATGGGCTGATAATGATGATGATGATGACAATGATGTTGTATTTCCGTTTCCATTACGCGAACGACGTTTATTTGCCGGCATTATATTGTAAATGGTTATTTATTTAGTTGTCCTTATAAATTGGATATTGTCGATTATGTCAATTGATGTCAATTCGATAATTATCGATGGGAATTTCGTATTTCAAGAAGAGAAGCAATCTATTAGAAGCAACTAAAATACAAAAAATCACTTGCGTGTATATTTCTGTGTATTGTCGAACAATTTTTTTTCTATTTCGTGTTAGACAGAAGCAGCACAAAAAAAGAAAGAAAAAGAATATTTAGATTGATAAAGGTTAAAATGACAGCGAAATCAAATCTCGATTTTTTTTCGCAAAATAATCTAAAACACTGTATTCAAATAAAAAAAAGGGAAAAATCAATATTTAAATTCTAAACACATTTATTCTAACCAAAAAGCATCGTGCCTAAATATAACCAAACAAAAAAAAAACTGTAAAAAAAAACTTCCGAGGCTCGTGACCAATTGCCTGAAACATTTTCTCCACGTTTCTCACAGAGATGGATGAAGAGAGAAAAATAAAAGGACGACCATTTCTATGGATAAAATTGAATAGATGTAAGGGGCTTCAATGAAATTCGATAAATATATAGTCAATTTGATTTTTGAATAAAATTCTTTTCCCATTCAGTATCGAAATATTCAGTATTCATGTTAGCGCAATCGGATTTCGAATCAATTCACATAAAATGTGTGGTCGTATTTGAAATCATCCTCGATTTAAAAGATTGGCATCAAATTCGATCGAACATTACCCAGAACATTTTTTGTTTTTTGCTCTTTGTAATTGTAACAAATGTTTATCGATTTTATTTATCGGTCACGCCACATTGAAAATCGGCATGAATAAAACATGTCGAATGTCAACGGTGGCACTTGTCATTGGAACGGTAATTTGTACATGGCTTTGATGCAATCGAAACAAATTATCATGTTCGAAATCACATAAAGTCCAATTTAATCATAAATCGAATAGCTGCACTGCAAATTTATTGTTTTTTCAGTCGCATAATATGTTTAACATGTGAAACTCAAAACGAATGTCAAGTAAATATTCACATTTTTTTTTTCAAGACTGAACTTTTCATTGATTTTCTTTTTTTCGTTGCTATACTGAGAATAGATAATGGAAACAATCGGTGGTTTGAATAAATTTTGAATTTTTGTTGTATTTTGTATTGTCGTTGTTAAACAAATTCACTTGTTAGCATAAATACGGCACATAGAAACAGTGAAAATTGAACAGTTGTTGGCATCACATCAAATTCATATCAAATATGCGTAATTAGGCGAGCATAACAGCTGTTCAAATGTATAGTGAGTATTGTAAGTTTGTATGCTCATGGTAAAAACTAAAAAGTAGCAACAAAATTGACGCTTAAATATGATATGATAATTGTTTTTATGCCGTAATTTGTCGCTATTTTTATTGTGGATAGCTTCAATTTGCGCGCGCCAATGATGAAAAGCTCCTATGATGAGCTAAAAATAAATGAACATACACACGAATTGAGTTCGTTGCTTTGTAACAAATTTCATCATTTATCTCGTGATTTTGCATTGTTCACAGGTCAAAAACGAAACTGGCTCATCCATTTCCACGGTAATTCAAATCATTCTGACGATGAGTTATACTATTTACACAAAAAGTGTATTTTCACAAGAGTTAAGCATTTCAATGCAGATAATTTCCCATTAAATTAAAAAATTATTTGTGAATTATTTGTGACTCATAGATTTAATCATATGTCAATTTTGTAATTAGTTTTGTAATAATGCAATACGGAAAATCGATTTAAAATGTGATGAATTTTTCTTTTAGTCAACTGGGAAATAAATGTTTGACATTGAAAAAAAAAAAAATCATTTTTTATAAATCATGTCGTGAACAAATATTTGCATTCATTCATAGAGTTCCGTGAATTTCGGCGCAAATTTCTCCGTCAAACGTAAAATCAAGCGAAGGATTTTGCTTTGTTCGTCATTTCAAAACAACGTAAAATGGTGTCATAGAGCGTGGCAAATATGGTACAACGTAATTATCGATTAAAACAAAAGATAAAATAAACTGAAAATTTAATAAAAAAAAAAAAAACTCCATAAAAATGGGATTCTAATTGGTGATCTGTATTTAGAATTACATACTTACAATTTCTTTGGTTTTGTTATATATTTTTAAACGCCAGATCGTAAACTATGTTGTCAAATCATGCAATTGATATGGATTTTGTCGAAATTAGTACATCTCTTTGTTATTCTCATCAAAGAGAAATGTATTTTACACTTAAATAAAAACACACCCTTTCGTTGTAACGAATGGATTTTTTCTAAATTTAATTTTCGATATAATGTTTATAAATTTCAAAATGTTGAATGTTTTCTTTTTTCACCACGTCAAACACAATGCCGATAAATCGATAATAAGAAAATATTATGTTGAAATGTACTAGTTCGATGTTGGTGTTTATTTTTTATTTCTTCAAATAATTATTGCGCAAAACAGATTCAGGACAATCGAATGATTAAATCAATTATAATCGAGTGTGTAATTATCGTGGAAATAAAATGCAACTTATTGCAAAATTTTGAAATGAAAACTTAAGCGTACGCGCACAAAACTAATTAAATGAATGCCGCAATTGTAATCGTTTTAATTTTTCGTTTCAATGCAAATTTTGTTTTGAAATTGAATTTGTTTTTTAATAAAAATAAAGTGCATAAAATTTATTTAGTTTTTGTAGTTAAATAAACAGGAGAGCACATCTATATAGATATTGTCGTGTTGCCAATTGAATCCACGTAGAAAATGATTATTTGATTTTATACAATAAACACAGAGAATCAAAATCGTATGATTTTCCTTTCTTTGAGAGAGTTTCAGTTTATGGTCGCTGTCAATGTCGATGTGCGCGCATTTGACGGACTCTTACATTTATTCGTTACAGTACACATACACACAGAAATTGACAGTTTGTAGAGTAGCTTTATGTAGTAGTGAGCATGTATTTTACGGCTGATGTTTATTGACATTTCACATTGTATACTAACGTAAGAGTGTTTACTAAGACATAAATGCCTACACAAACTTCTATTTATTGATATATGTCAATAAACAGAATTGTATGTATGTGCCGGAGGTTTTAAAATTCATGCTCACCACTACATAAAGCTACTCTAAAAACTGTCAATTTCTGTGTGTACAAATGCAAAATAACATACGAATATTATGCATATGCGACTATTGCTGATGCGGTTATTATTGTTGTTGTTTTCGTTTGTTTGTCATCGCAACGCAAAACTCAACCGTTTCAATTGGTTAGTAGTAATTGCACATAAATTGAAATTCATTGTTGATGATGGTTCTGTCAATTTTGGCAAATTCACTCTCAAAATGAGCTATTCGGTGTACATGAGTAGTAGGAAAATGGGGATTCGAGTGCAATCGTTGCGTCAGCCATGCGGTAGCAGTGTGAGCGCGTGCGTCAGTCTGAGAGTGAAGCCCATACGCCGTATATTATTCACTCACTCGCTCAGTCACACATTCAATCGTTTGCTCGATTGTATACTACACCTCTCTCCCTCTCACGCACTCTCTCTCTCTCTCTCTCTCTCTTATTTGTCTGTCTTATTTTTCTCTCTAAGAAAGAGATAGTCTTTCATATTGGTATGCGATTTATTTAGTTTACAACATTTAATTAGTCATTATCACATGCGCATTGACAATAGTAGTAGTAGTTTTGATAATTATGTTGATATTTAGTAGTTTTTTAACTTACGTTTGTAAATGAAACGTGATCTACATGCACACTCTCTCACAAGCTCTCTCATTCTGTGCCTCTCTCTTTTTCATATGTGATAGCTCACATGTTTCATCACATACTATATCCATAGTACATTGTTTGCTTCGTACATTTCGCATCAGAAACGAAGAAATATTGACGGCAGCAACCGAAACATACAGAACAAAGCTTTTCAATGAAAAAAAAAACATGACATGGTGAAGAAACTATTCCATGTGAATATATTTGCGGTCCAATCGATTGATAGAATGCACATATAATCAATACTAGGCCGTTTAAAAATGAAGGTACTTTTGTGAGAGAGGCGCCATCTTTTGATCGGGATCGATAATAATTTTTTAAAGTACAATCCTTCGAACCTCTACTGTCAAAATTTGAGCGCAATCCAATCAGTAGTCTACGAGTTACAGTGCTTCAAAGCAAATAACCTCCGAATATTTTTGTTAAAATGGAAAAAAGTGAATTCCATGTGTTGATTAAACACTATTTCTTTTATTTGCGTGGAAGAAGCATCGCACAAACCGAAACTGCACTCAGAAACTATTATTCGGACTCTGCACCGTCTCATAAAATGATTCACAAGTGGTTTACTGAATTCAAGTGAGGTCGTACGAGCACAGAAACAATACCAAGTCCAGGTTGGCCAATTGAGGTGACTACACCAGAAATGATTGTAAAAATCCATGATATGATATTGGACGACCCGAAACTGAAAGTGCGTGAGATAGCTGAGTCCACACACATCTCAACTGGGTGTGTGTTTAATATTTTGCATGTAAAATTGGGAGCAAGAAAGCTTTGTGCAAGATAGGTGCCGCGTATGCTCACAATTGATCAAAAACGAATTCAAGTGAGAGCTTCAATGAGCAATTTGGCCATGTTTCAAAAGAATCTATGTGAGTTTTTACGTCGATATGTGACCATGGATTAAATATGGATTCACCACTATACACCGGAATCTCGTGAAGCATTAAAAGAGTGGCGTTTACCGGGTGGAAGTGCACCAAAGCGCGGAAAGACGCAACAATCGGCCGGTAAGGTTATGGCCATTGTTTTTTTTTTATGCACATGGCATAATCTTCATCGATTACCTTGAAATGGGTAAAACGATAACAAGAGCATATTATGCAGCGTTATTGGATCGATTGGATGATGAAATCAAAACGAAACGGCCCCATTTGAAGAAGAAGAAAATCATTTTTGATGACGACAATGCACCATCTCACACATCAAACATTACAAAGGCAAAAAAACATGAACTGGGGTACGAATCGCTTTTCCACCCACCGTATTCTCCAGATCTGGCCCCTAGCGACTATTACCTGTTTCCGAACCTCAAAAAATGGCTGTCTGGTAAGCGTTTTGGATCAAATGAAGAGTTCAAATGAGAAACTGATAGCTATTTTCACCAGCTCGACAAATCGTATTATTTGGACGGTATAAAAAAGTTGGAGAATCGTTGAACTCGGTGTATCGAGCTGAAAGGAGATTATGTTGAAGAATAAAATAGAATTTTGCCAAATAAAATGTGCTTGCATTCAAAAAGTACCTTCAATTTTCAACATCCTAGTAGCTGTTTTCAAACTCTTTTGCACATGTAATCGAGAAATTAATATTGGATTGAAAATTGATTATTAGCGAAGTATATGCAAATAACTGCATTCAATGTAATCATATATTTTTTTTTGAAAATAGGGTCATTTTTGAGAACGAATTTCAATTCGTAATCATTTGCATTGAAGAATAATTTTATATTTTGAATTTGTTTTCATTGCATCATTTAATGAACAAATTACATTTAACGGACAACGAAACCAATTACTTTCAAAATAAATTACGGACGTAAGGCCATTTAATTATTCTATTACGTTTTTTTTTTTATTTTGGTGAGTTGCATGTTGTTCTCATTCGTCGTAGTCATTGAACGCCCTGTATATTCACATACAATGGTCAATGTAATCCACCAATATGAACTGTCAAAACACATAACTCAATAAAAGAGACGCTAACAACATAATAGCAACATAAAAATTGCTATCTTCTCTGCATAACAATTTTTTTGCAAAAAAATGAATAGTACAAACACTCGTCCTAATGATAGCGAAAAAGCTTCTGATAGTGAAAATTTGTCTTCATCAGAAATTAGCGGAAAACCTTCAGCAAAAAGACAAAAAAAAAAGTCAGAAGATAATGAAAGAACACAAACGTTGATTGAAAATTTCAAAAAATCTGTCTTGGATATTCATGCCTTGCATAAAAGGCTGATGTAAGTATGATTGAATTTTCAAACAAAAATTGCCCATTATGAGTGAGCTACCATATAAATTCATTTTTGATCATTATTTTTCGATAAAATAATTAATACAAAAACAGTTTATTCAGTTTTCAAACATAATTTTAATGCGTCGTATATTTTCAGATTGAACGATGAAAAAGATGACCTTGCAGAAATAAAACAAACATTGGAAATTCAAATTCCAATTTTAAAAGCCTGGAAGTATGTTAAGAGTAAAGGAACAACATTTTTTTGGATTGGCTGGATTGGCTGGATTGGCAACAAACATGCATTGAATAAAAAAAAAAAATGTTTTTTTTAAGGGTTTCATTGGCTGAAATTTTGCTAGACAATCCATCAGATGGACAATATCTATCACCAAAACCAAAGAAGTCATCGCCAAACCTAGCCAAGGAAAGTTACTGTCCGGATCCAAATGGACTTGTTACAAAAGATGTCATCAGTGCATTCAACGACGTTTCTAATCACATTGGGAATCGGGTTATTGCTGTAGGAATGTGAGTGAATGTTGATAAACTGATAAAAAGAAATTCAAAACCCTATTCTTCTATTACCCACAGGGATACATCTTATAAAAATTTCGAAAGACTTAAGGCCTTGAAGTTAGCGTTTGTTATGTTGTGCCCGATGTTAGATGCTATATTGTAAGAATCACTTTTTATAGCTTGCAACTTTGTTTCAATTTTAATGCATTTTTTTTGTGTTTTTCAAATATCATTTTTAGGGAAACAATTTCAAAAAAGATTGAGATTCATCTTTTGAACATATCTCCCAATCTTTTCAAAATGCAGCAAACATTGAACCAACGAAGAAAACATATAGCTCGTGTCGAACAATTAAAAATGGATAAAAAGCATAGCAACAGTCACTTTCATCCGAGAAAGCCAAAAAAATTTTGAAGTAATTGAAACAAATCAAAAGTTTGTTTCTATATTTATTCTAATAGTCAGAATTATTTAGTTAATTTTAATAAGCGGATTGAACAATAAATTGAATTCGATTGGGCTATAATCTAATTAAATGCCAATACGAAATTTATATACCTATGTTCCATTTGTTTAAATTACATTTGTTTTGCTCTTTGAAGTAGTCTAGCTCTTCGGTATCATATACATCAAACATAAATTCGTTTAGTTCGCCAAACCAACACAATTATCGATTTGATAACACTTCTGGTAAAAATGTGAGCAATTTTTCAAAAATATTTGACACACGTTGAATTTCAACATTGTGAACATTCCCTTCCCATTTAACAATAGAACCATGAAACCAATCACACTTTAACTGAGCATTTATACGATTTCCCGAATATAACAACGGTAACGATTGAATAAATCCCATTTCAAATAATTGATTGAAACTTCATCATCAGCAACATTTATTCGATTGATTGGTAAATATCACCCGATTGTGAATTGAAAAATCCGATGGTGAAATATCAAAATACTTTGAAATGTATGGTTGTGTCAAATAGAATGTGGCCACCAAACCAGCAATCACCTATTACTTGTACGAAGCAAAGAAAGAAAAAAAAAACAGCGGCACACTCGACACGATTCCAACAATAAAATACATGGCAAGCATATCTGTTGACATATAGTTTTAGCTGTACTGTATGTGATGAAACATGTGAGCTATCACATATGAAAAAGAGAGAGATTTTTTTTATAATTAAATGTTTGATTAAACCTTTTCTTTTATTTTATATTCAAAAGTGTCTATATTTCTTTTTTGGTTATCATCAAACCAAATGAAAAATGAAAAAGTTTTTGTTTTTTCGCAATTTTTCATCTGTTTAAGTGATTACAGTCCAATTGCATTACAAAACTTATGTGGCTAAAGTCTGGCTTTGACTTTGACTTGGTATTTCGGCTGGATTTACTACTGGTGCACTAATATTTGAATTAATTGGTTTTGAATTGGTGGAATCAGCAACTAAGGCTGGACCATTCGATGTAGCCAAAGCGGCAGCTTCACTAACTTTCATTTGCTCTTCCATTTCTTTCATACGTCGTTCATTGATTATGCTTTGATCATGAACATATGCAGCCATCACTCTTTGATTTACATTACTGAATTTTAATACGCATTTGTCCAAGCATTCCGATTCATCAGTTGTTAATTGTCGACTGAAAAAGTTATCAGTACAGTGTAAGAAGCACATTTCTGTTAGTTTGTTGTAGAGTTGTAAAAAGTCTTTGAACTGTAAAGTGACAAATCGAAAAAAGAAAATGAGAATAGAAATAATATTAAATAATGTATGCAAAAATGTTCAGACATTTTTATTCTCTTCTTACATTCCTAAGTTGACTGTCCATTCTGTCCTCAGAGTTATCAAATAAAAAAATGTTCTTTTTACAATCAAAATATGTTTTAATGGATATAAAAATACACCATATAAATACTGAATGAAAATGAAATATTAATGTTGAGGTTAGGTTTTGACATTTCACGGTTGCGCGCTCCAACAAAATTATTTGAATATATTGTTTTAATTATCGAAGTTATTTCGGTAATTGTAATAATATTTATGATTCTCTTAAATTATATCGCTAAATAGGGCATCGATGAATAACGATCGATGATATTTCGATGCAAACCGAGTGGCCGTTCATATTTCATGGTGAATCTTCTCATTGCCTCTTGGATTTCTTGAACTGTGACTGGTTTCATTCCATCTTCTGCTCGACCTTGTGTCACTTCTGGACAAGCATGCATCATTGCGAATGAAGTGCCTGAAAATGGTACAAAATTATTGAAAATCGTTTTTCCAACAAATTAAATAAATTTGTTGTTGCCTTACCCGACGTAGTGATGCGATTAAATGGATCAACTGCACGGTTGCTGGAATCAAGTCTCGTTAAAATTGCATAGTCAATTAGTGTTGCAATGGTTTCATGTACTAAATATCCCAAAATGGTATAAACATGGCCTGAGATAATAGCGCCAGCCGGTGGATTGATGAGATTCTTTAATTTCGTTTTAATTGTCTGTGAATTTCGGCAGTGAAATGATGTTCTTCGTGCTTCATTATAATCAGCATACCTTGGGGGGAAACAACAAAAGAAAATAAAAATAAATATTGCAAGTATTGTAAATATACTAAATATTATGAATATTATCTAAACATATGACTAAATATTGAAATGATATGGTGCGTACTTTTTGCCGTCCAATGTCAATGAGATTCGATCAGCTCGAAACAATCGTCGAACCTTTTCTTCATCATATTTCTCGGGAACTTCTTCTGGCTCTTCGAAATTTTCCTCATCAAAATCTTCTGCATATGTCATTGGTCGACCGCTAATCATATCCTGATACCGACGCTTAAAATCCAAATCTTTTAAATGTTTTTGCAAACGAAACAATTTTGTTGGATGTTTTCGCATCATAAATTCAAAATCTTTTTGTGTTGGTTGTGCTTTCCCTTTTCGTTCAATGGCCACATTAATAACATCAATAAGTATCGATCGCATTTGTTCAATTACAATTTTTTCCACTAAAATCACAGTCTCACCCAATGGATGTTCACAATCACCGTAGCCGCGCATTATGTCTGATATTTCTTGCATAAAATGTGGTACATAATCGGTTTTTTCTTGTTTGTCGTTTAGCATTGAATTTGTACCAGTGGCCGCTGAATTCGTCGTTGAATTTCGATTTGCTTGTTTTTTTCCTCCTCCGGATGCCATTTTTATCAATTCAGCTTCAAACAAATATGCAATCAAAACAATTTAAACGCTTCTTTTCATTTGATTGACAATTGAAGACGTCAAATGTTTTGCCTAATATTGTAGATGTCACTGCAGGTTCTAGAACGCAATTCTACAATTGAATGTAAATTTTGTTTTATATTAAACAGTCAAATAGGATTATTCTCGAGTTAATTTCTTTTAATTAATATATCTCATGCGTGTCATCGCACAAATTGTGTGTAAATTTAATTAAAAACCACAACCATCTTCACACGTCAGTCAATTCAATGCGATATTTAGAAAATTAGTTTTTTATTTTGACATTTTTTTTTTCTTTCCATACAGCTGTTTGTGTCGAAACATCGTAACCGCATTCTTGATATATTTTCATTTATAATAATGTGGCCAGAAATTAAACAAGCAAAAGACGAAAATAAGCGAGAGATTAAATTGTCTGGTGCTGAAATTAGCGAACGAATCAATAGCAATGGCATTGACACAAACCTATTTGCATTGGAATCATTGAATTTACTTAACATCAGTGATACATCATTGAAGGCACTACCAATTGATATATCTAACCTCATCAATTTGCAAACATTGTTGTTGTACGGAAATGATATCGAATCGATTCCAGAGACCATTGGTCAACTTGAAAAGCTAAAAGTTCTTGATTTGTCACGAAACAAATTACAATCAATTCCAGATTCCATTACAAAGTTGGAAAATTTAACAACAATCAATTTGTCCAGCAATCAACTGACGGATTTTCCAACAATTTCATATTTTAAGAAAATATCGGTGCTTAATTTATCTGGCAACAAGTTGACCGAATTCCCAGAATTCTCTGTCGCAAATATTAATCTGTCGGAAATTTACTTGAAGGTAATTTTGATTGAAAATTCAACATTTTCATAATATTTTGCTAAAATGTTCATCATTTTATATGTGGCATAGGAAAATTTGATCGAACAAATACCATATTCTATTGACGAATTAGTTTCATTGAAACATTTCGATTTGAGCAAGAACCAAGTAAAAAAGATTCCCAAAAAATTGGCCAATATTACCAAATTAAAAGGTGAGAAATATAAATATTATTCATAAACAATGCTTACAAATATTCAGTGATATTACATTATTAACCTTTTGTCGTTCAATTTCATTGATAAAAAAATGTGTCTTTTCAAAGATCTTGTTTTGGGTGAAAATCCAGTGGTCGACAAAAGATTACTGAAGTTAATTCAACAATGTCGAACCAAACAGGTGTTGGATTACGTTAAACAACATGGTGAAGATACACCAAAATCAGACGAAAATAATGCTGGTCAACAGCCAAGAGCGGCTAAAGGAAAGAAGTCACGAAAAAGTGAAACTTTGGAAGAACCAAAATATAGATTCTTTATTAAGCGTCATTCAGATGAATCGATCAAGGTACGCCTTGTAAAAAAGCTACTTAAACTAAACTTTGTTGAAACAATTTAACTAAACATCAGACGTTACACTGGGCTGTCATTAGCTAGATAAATAATATTGACCAAATAACGTATTGGCCAAATAATAGCCGCTGACACGATGTATATACAACATATAACGAAGAAGAAAGAAAAATCAATACATAGGCGACACATGAAGGAAGAACCACATAGCAACGAACTAAGTGGTGCACACCGCTTACTTCGATCATGTAAATGCTTCTCTTCTTTTTATATACGCGCATCACTTAATTCATTGGTATGTGCTTCTTCCTTGGTATGTCGCTTATGTATTGATTCTACTTTCTTCTTCTTCGTTTATATACAATATCATGTCAACGGCTAACGTTATTTCAACAATGTTATTTAGCTGGCTAATAACATCTCAGTGTACCGTCTGCTAAACATTTGATCTTTACCTCAATTATTTAGGTTATTTACGATGAAATCGTCAAAGACGTTCGTCAGTATATTTTGTGTTGCATTGTGGAAAATATAAGTTTGGCTGATGGAAAATTTCGTGAATTTTTGCAAATTCAAACAAAACTTCATGAAACCGTTTGCGGCAAACGTGAAAAGTCAACAATTGCAACGCATGACTTGAGCAAATTGCCTCATTCATCGAGCTCTGATAATGCATATTATTTACGCTACACAGCTAAAAGTCCAGATCAGTTAAAAATTCAACCATTGGGTAAGAACAAAATTACAACTGCGCTGAAATTGTACAACGAGCTGAAAGCCGAGGCAGAAGCTACTCGAAAGCAAAAACAACGCAATACATTTTCGGGCATTCACAAGTATTTGAAATTGTTGGAAAATCAAAAACAATTCTCATGCATCGAAGATGCACTTGGAAATGTCATCAGTTTGCCACCGTTGACGAATGGTGAATCAACAAAAGTAAGCACAATTCTGATAAAATAAAGAAATTCTACATGTTTTTCTTCTCTTAATTTCATTATAAATTAATTCTCTTTTTTCAAAAGATATCACCGGAATCGACCATGATTTTCATTGAGATCACGAGCAATTCTGGAATGAGCGATTGCATTGCCACAATGGAAGCCTTGCTAAAAGAAATGCTAATGGCTGGATTTGGCGTTAGCCAAAATGACACATGTGATAGCATTGAAAAAAATCTTGATCTACGCCAAGTGAAAGTAACAGATGCCGAAGGCAATCTACGTCGTGTTTATCCGGCCAAAGGTGATCTCGTCTTTGACGAAAATGAAAGAATTACTGTTGAACGCGAATAAAACAACACTTCAATTCTAATCATTTTCATTTCTTTTCATATATATTTTTTTACTTATAAAAAATTATTCATTTTTTTTCCGTATAAATTTATCAAATAAAAGATACATATGTGAACATCAATTCTGAACTAATTATTATTATAATTTTATTAGTTTTTATTTTTTAGTAAATTCAATCGTACTTCTTGATAAAAATCTATTAAATGGCCATGTGATTCAACGGTTGCAGCAAGTGATTTTTTCACAGCACTTTCCACATCTTCATTTATGTAATAAAATCGCCCTTTGAATGATTTATTTAAATCAATTGGCTTTGGTGGTGGAATTGGTGGATCAAAGGACATTGTTGAACAGTTAAATTTTTCAAACCATTCCATGGGTGATCTGAAATATGGAAAAAAAATTTAAAAATTCTCATTCAAACGTTGAGCGTTCAAAATGTGATTTTGATCTAAGATTGACTTACAATTTGCCAATTTCTGGTGGCAAAGATCCATCACCGGTGGCTGGAACTCCACGTGCAATATGATTTGCCACCTTTCTCACTATCGGATGATAGTGCCTTAGTAAAGTTGCCAATTCATACAGCGCTGTGCAATTTGCATTACAGAACTCTGGATCGTCAAGTTCAGGATCATATTTTCCAGATCCAATGCTTGTATCCGTATCCAAAAGAATTTCAAGTGTTGATGTTGCTTGCATAACACTTTTCACAATGCCCAAACAAGCAACCGTTCCATTACTCAATAGCTGTAAACTAAGTGTAACAATTCGCTTAATAAACGCCATCATTCGTGATTGTGAAATATTTTTGCGCCGTTTCACCAATACTTCATTCAGTGTTTTTAAAATAATTTGAACATCATCATGATTTTTTCCAGCAGTGCAAACAAACAAATTACGATACAAATGGCCATAAAAACGAAGTGGATCAATATTCAAAACTTCTCCTTGTCCCGATAAAATTGTAAACACTGTCTGTACACAATGCAATTGTTCACGATAGCCCAAATCAGCTGTTTCCATTATGTGATTTAATACTTCGACTAAATCGGAGAAGAAATCTAAATTAATTGTGTGGGCAAATCTAAAATCAGAATTAAAGAAATTTCAGTTGAATAATTTCATTTTTTTTTAAAGAAAAAAACGTTATTTTGAAAGTGCAACTTACTCAGCCAATCCTTCCAAACATGCACTGAGCAATTGTGAGCTTGGATCATTCTTTAATATTCGGAAGTAAATCGTGAACACCATTTTGGTAATTTCAGTCAATTTATAATGTTTTGTCTGCTTATTTTCCTCGGCCTTTGCTTCTTGCAATTCCTTTTCGACTTCTTTCAATTTCTTCATTCTTTTCTTCTCTTTTTTCGACATATTGATCAAACGAGATTTTTGTGCTTCCATTTTTTTCTGTTTCAATTCTTTCTCCTTTTCATCATCTAAATTTATGCTTTTGATTTGCAGTGCTAACAAACACTTGAGAACTTCCACATGAACCATATTTGATTTGGTTTTAATCAAATGATTTAAGCGACGTACCACAAAAAGTGACAATTCAAATTTGGAATCTTCTCGGAATAATTGTTGGAAACAGTTCATCACTTTGGTGCGAATATTCAAAATATTACAATTTGACAAATAAACCAAGAGTTGTGCAATATTTTGCGCAAAATTGAAATACGGATGGGCCGTGACTAATTCACATAAGCATATTGTTGCAATTTCAGCCATTTTTCGATATTCAAGCGATGTTTTACGTTGACCTTTTGAAATGCCACTGGTCAACTTCTCCAGTTTTTGTAGATATTTCTTGTAGTGCATAAGCAAGGCATCTTCATACGTTACACGTTCCATTGTTGTCTTTTTGACTGTGAAGAAATGATATTTTAATGAAGTAATCGATGGAAATTACTTCTTTTGAAATACTCACCTTTCTGCGTTTTCAAATCTATCTGTCCAATTCGATATTCCGGCAAAATATCCTTGAATACTTCTAACAGAGACATGGTCGCAATTTTGCGTACACTGAACAAGTTTACCGTATCATTATGACGTTCATCCATTAGCTCAAACAATGCATTGAAATTTTTCATTTTATCTTCGGGTTTTTCCAATATTCCCGAACAAATGATCCCAATACGATATTTTTG
Source organism: Resseliella maxima (assembly GCA_029041755.1). Lineage (NCBI taxonomy): Eukaryota > Metazoa > Arthropoda > Insecta > Diptera > Cecidomyiidae > Resseliella > Resseliella maxima. The sequence continues at coordinate 89,239 of JAQOWM010000204.1, forward strand.
TCGATTAATTTCTTGATCACGCAAAATAAGCAAATCGGCCGTTGAAATTGCTTTATCATTTGCTGCTGCCACCAATTTATTTTGTTCGCTTTGAAGGTCATTGACAATATCATCGTCTGAGTCTACAACTTCTTCTTCGCTTTCTTCTTCATCTTGACCTTCGGCTTGAACTTTGGGCTTGTCTTTTATTTCAACTTCAGTTGTTCTTGTAATTAATTCACCACTTTTCGTTTTAATGGGCAATAAATCGACCGTTCTCATTTTTTTCGATTTCTCTACATTTCGTTGATGTGCATATTCCTGCTCAAATTGTCCGGCATCATCATCATCAACTTCAGCGGCATCTCTCTTGCGCTTTTTTGATCGATTCAATAGATCATCGTCTTCATCTTCAATCATATCAAGCAAATCCTGCAAATCTTCTTCATTCATTTCATTCTCTTTTTCATCTGAGTGGCCATTCTCAATTGGTTTTTCTGATTTTGTGATATTTTTGCCTTTTTTCGGTATCGTTCCATTTTGAACCGTGTTCGATTGATGTTCTTTATGTTTATTCGATTTCTGTCCAACCGGCTTACCAAAAACTCTCTTGCTCGTCGCCAATTCTTTTTCGGTGACTTTTTTGTTTTTTAAATTATCCTTCTTTTTGCCCGGTCTTGCATAATTTTTCTTGTGTTTTATGTGCTGTGAACGCTTCACACCGCTAATTTTTACTTTTTTCTAGAAATAAAATTGAAAATTAATTCAACAAACTATTATTAATATTTCAATTTCTAATAATATTGGAATTTTCTCTTACCACCATTGTGTTTAGTCGGCAACTTGTAGCAACAAAAATTAAAAATGTGTACAATTTACGGTGAAAGTCAAATCATGTCATTCCACGTGCTATTTGACAGATGCCCAATTCTCAGTATGTCAAATAGAACTGTCAAACTGGGACCAGTTTCTTTTTACATTGAAACGTTTGTAAACATCAAAACATTGGGGTTTTTTTCTTTGGTGAATGCAATTTGTTTTAGCTTACAACATGTCTGGATCAAGTGACGAAGAAGATTATATGTCGGATGCATTTCTGGCCAAAACGTGAGTTTATAATTGAATTTTCACAAAAAACCGAATTATATAAGTTTTTATTTTTTTTGCTTACATTTCAGTATTGAAACAGATGTGCGTCCCGGTTTGGTGGGAAGTCATAAAATAGCTCGACGAATAAAATTGGACGAAGAAAAGCAAAAATTAGACGATGAACAGAGAAAAAAGCAAAAACCAGTGAAACAACTCGAAGTGGAACGTCGAGAGGAAGGCTTGAATGAAGCCATCTCTTCGGATAATAAAGGATTTGCCATGCTTGCCAAAATGGGATACAAACAAGGTGATGCCATTGGACGATCATCCACTGGAATAGTTGAGCCAATTTCCATTCAAGTTAAAAGTGATCGCTCTGGTTTGGGTCGAGAAGCAGCCATTAAACAATTGGATGAATATAGGGAACGATTGCGCAAAGTAAAGGCTGAACAGAAAAGTGAGACCAGTACATCATCGCTACATCAATTCCGGCAACGAATGGCACAGAAGAATACTGGCAAACAACTTGAATCTGATTTATGGTACGTTTTAATTTTTTAATCTGATGGCTTTTGAGTAGTTTATGCGGAATTTTTCAAAAAAAAAAAAAAAAAAAATGCATTTCACTCAAAATCGACAATATTCTTTTATATTATTGATTTCTGAACATTTTAATTTTTTTCTAAAATATTCTTCCAGCAAATGTCAACGTGCATGTGAAAAACTTGATTTGGATGCTGAAATTGAAACGCCAGTGATGGCATTCTTTTGGCCAATACGTAAAAAGGGTGAACCATCCGAAACACAAGAAGATCCATATGATGAAAAAGACCGAAAACCAAAACGATTGCGAAAAGATTCAACAAGCAGTGATGATAGTGAGTCAAAACAACATTTTGGGCATATTGCTGGCAGTAGTTCAGAGTCTAGCAGTTCAGAGGAGAAAGAGGAAGAAGAAAATAAAATACAAGAAATAACCGATGTAAACGATGAGGAGGATGAATATGAGGTATGTTTCGGTTTTAAGATTCCGGCCCTTGGTTTCATGTCAAAATCAACATAAAATTTAATGATTTGTTTTTATTCTTTCACAGACATCAGAAAAGGTGGAAATGCTCACAACTTACCTTCGAACCACCTATTTTTATTGTCATTGGTGTGGCATTCATTATAAAGATGCAGACGATATCGAAGAGAATTGTCCAGGTACAACGAAAGATGAGCATTAAAACAAATTAAAATTATAAGCAAATTTTCAAATTTACAATGAAAAATAAAAAAAAAAGACAATTTGTGATTAAAAGTCCAAAAATCGATTTTTCTATTTATCGCATTTTATCGATGGAAAATGGATAGATCTGGTGTTGTAGCATAAGAAAATATCCAATTCATAAATTATCATTATGTTTGCTTTGGCACATGCTTGAAACATTTCCATCAACAAAGATCCATCCATTTCGCACAGACCAATTGCACAGACTTTATTATTTTATAATTGGATTGATTTAAGTTCTTCGGATGCTTGCACCATCAAATATGAGGGGACACAAATCCTTTATAAACATCAATAAACATACAGATAAAGATTTACTTTCGAACAATTTTTAAGGATATTACGAACAATGACTCAATCAATTCATTCAACGGAAATGAATTAATTATAATTCCTAATTAGAATATTTGCTATTTCGATCACTCATTAAAATGACTAAAAATTAGTTTAAACTTAGAATATAATATAATATACGATGATTTAGGAAGAAAAATGAAATATGTCTGTTTAGTTGTACTCGGTTGACAAATAATTGCGTGTTTTTGTTTTTTTTTTCTTTCGTAAAATTCTTAATCAATATCAATAGTTTGAGATTGTATTTAGATAACATGTGTTGGTCTCTGGTTCTAGCTCTATTTTCTTTCTTAAAGCAAAGATTTATCATCAATTGTTTCTAGTGAATTACCGATAGCGATAAACAGTTTAAGGTTGCATCATAAAGATGCATTAAAACTTGAAACAATTTATTAGATTCATTGAGCACATAAAATCAACTTATACGTATCTACGGTTCAAAGAATATTTGCCATGCTGTCAGCTATCACTGTTCAATTATTGATAAAATCCATTATGCTAAATCAACAATGTTTAAATTCACAAAAATGGAAATGGAAGAAATGTAACTATTAGTGGCGAGATTAGTATTAAAATTACAAGAAATGATGAGCAAATGAAATTGAACAAATATTTTTGCTAAATTCATGATAAACCATCGACTTGATTCAACTAAATGAATCGCTAAAATTCCTGATATATCTTTCTCACATATTTTCTATAATATTCGAATCAAAATACGTTGCAGTTCCGAATAAATATATATAATACATCAATCTCACAGTAAATCATCTTTACGGCTTAATAATAAATAACTTATTTACACTTGAATCAGTTCACAAGCAAATTATTAATGACGCATTCTGAGTCATTACACTATCATAGACATCAGAAAGTTTGTCAACAATTATAGTGATTTGGCGACGCAAGCAACTTAGCTACTATCATAATGAATATGCTAATTAGTAATGTTTCAATTGGATTGTTTGGGTTTGTTGATAATTTGGCCGCTCCTTTGTCCGAATTGCAATATGATGTGCGACAGCATGACGTACATGCATATAGTTTTGTACGTTCACCGATAACCGTACAACCTGCTTCACAATTTGAAGCACATCGTCGTTCCAACGACCACAATTTCTGACTAGATGTAGCATTCTCAGTACTGGTTGTGTATGAAAATTTCTGCACCATACAAATGAATTCATCATCTTTGCACTTTTTCAGAAAACTCGAATAGTTGGCGGTGATATTTTCGACGCACATATCACCATACACCATTGAATGGCATGCATAACACCACATATCGTTGGGGCGTTCAGCAGCTGCCTGTGTTTTGTGTATGGTATTTGTTAGTGATTGTGTATGAGCTGTATATGAAAAAAACACACACATATTTAGTTGTAAATTGTTGAAGCCTTGAAGAAAAAGGAAATCTCTTTTTTTACCTGAATTAAATAAGTACATCAAATATAAAATAATAAACATGTTTTTCTTTGTACATTCTAACGTGTTTGAACTCGTCTTGATGATTATTATTCTTTTCTGTTGATTGTTGAACATTTATTTTGGCAACTTCAATACAACGTTTATTATATTCACAGAATATTTAAAAGATTAAATGGAAGTTATTTTAAAATGAAAACATATGATTCATCACATTCAATTCATTCTTTTGTCTACTCTTTTCAGAACGATTTGAGCAAAGATTGCAAATTTTACACTTTTTTTTAAATAATCATAAGGCTCGCCATTCTGCGCATGATTGCGTACAATGGATGTGTTTGATTAAAAATGAGAGAAAGTCCTATCAATGCATTTTTTCATACATTTTCTCTCAGGATACCATCTTTCCAGTCAGGTGTTTTTGTCGAATGGAGCAAATGTCAAATAGACTAAATGTCAATTTTATACGCAAACGCAACATGTAAACAATATAAACATGATTAAATACAGTGTCAACTGTATAAATGATACATTGTGTCTATCACCTGCTTTATCGACAATCACCTGAATAAAAGACAAAAATGAGCAAATACAAAATAAATTCAAAATAATTTCAAAATAAAATGTTTGTTCGTCCATTTAAAGAGATTTTCTCAAAACAGTCATTTGGGTAAGACATCATTTGAAACACAAATAGCACACTGACTATGTAATTGCTCTAAGATAGAAATAATACATTACAATACAAAATTTTTCAGTCATTGAATGGACTTCATACTCGTTAAGGCAGGTTGGGTTTACTGATAAAACAATTTACACAGCAAAACTGTGAGACAAATCTCGGTTGGAGGTATACTGATTCTTTCGGTAAATATTTAAATATTACAAATCAATGAAGAAAGAAAAAAAAAACAACAAATTTTCAAAAGAAACTCAAAGTAATGCGAGACAAATCACATGTATGCTATGTAAATCGGCCAGCCATTATGTTGTGTGTGTATATGTTGACCGAAAATTTTCCATTAGTATTTGTTATTTGTCATTAGAGATGACAAGCGGCTTGCAGAAGCATCTCGTACAAATAATACATGTTTATATTGAACGTGACCGTCGGCAGATCGACCACAGCATTGTAACAATTGTTTTTGTTGTTTGCTTTACATAACGCACACGAAGATCCTCTCTTCGAGGTTCCCTTCGTCGTGTTGTAAATATTTATTTACACAGCGAGTTCAAGCACTTACAATCTATTTTTTTTTATACTCCGTTTGATTCAACAGTTCATAAATAAATCGGTATGTGACATGAAAAATAAAAACTTCATTGATAATAGTGCTAATTGATAAGTAAACATTGTCAACAGATCCTTTTCAAATAGGCACACACAGAGAGAGAAAGAGAGTGAATTTAAGTGAATTCAGAAAAACCAAGTGCCCAGACACGATTTTAATGATTTTTATTCCGAAATTTGATGCGCTTGCTATTTTCAGATAGGAATGACTTTTTTCCGGGGGAAATAAACCAATGAAGTCATGGAATGGAATTAAGCAACAATGCATATTATTGCAACTAAATCTAAAACAAATTTATTGACGTAAAATAAAAAAAACTCGACCAACTATAAGAGCTAGAGATCAATTTGGTTTGATAATCGAGATTGTTTTTCCATTGTAAAATTAATTTTTTACAAGTGACATTGACGTGAACGGTATAAAAACTGCTAGCTCCAATTTAAAAAAAATGGCTTGGTTTGCCAACTGTGATAAAGACTCCTTGTAAATGTGCAAAGAATCACACGAAGTTATTGGAAATCATTTTTTTTTTCCTTTTTATTTTTCATCGAAACATCATCTCCCGTCAATTCACAAGACCTATTCACACATCAATCGTTGACCGTTTTTTGCGTTTATGTCGTTTGCTACTTGTGGTGCCTCATCTCATTATTTTGTTATCAATTATTCCAACATTATTTTAAATCGTGACTTTTTCCCCACGTTCATTTATCTCTCGTCTCGCAACGTTTTCAATAAGTTATTATTTTTACCAAATTGAAAACGCAAATGTTTCAACGAACAAAAGAATGAAAAAAAAAGGAGCACACACAAAAAATATTGATAAATATTAAATTAAAATATAGAAAAGGCGAACAAGAAAGATAAGTTTCAATGTATTGGTTTCTATTTTAATTTTTATTTTTCTTTTTTCCGTAGATTTCATTTACACTGATTGTAGACATCGGTTGCAGTGCTTCATTTTCGCCCTATTGATTACAGTTAAATTCATATTTATTTACGTGTTTCGCATCGATAGGCATTAGTTACTGATCATACGTCCATAGTGAAAGTCGATAGCTAGCAACTTGAGTTGAAACAATTTCTCGTTTCAAAAGACAAAAGACAAAAGGAAAGTTTTACATTATTCTACAGCAACAAATAAGCGATACAAAAAATTTAAGTGATTTTTTTTCGAAGCAATTTAAGCACATTCTTTTTCGACATTTGAAAGAATTTTTTCCAAAGAAAGAAAAGAGGATATTTTTTCTTGTGATTTTTAAAAGACATTTGATCTAATTTTTGCAAACAAAAATGAATTCCATTGAAATTTACAACGCAATGATGACTCAACACAAAAGCCGTGACCAGAATAGTAATTTTTATCATCCAAAAAAGGGTAATTTTCCATTGTTTATTTATTGCATTTTTTTTAGTTAATTACGAATCAGTAGTTAGGTCGAGTTTAAAGTCTAAAAATACATCGTAGTTAAATTACATAAAATCGAGAACAGTCACAAGATTTATCAATTTGTGAGTCATAGATTTTCCTATTGATTGACTAAATAAATTATTGTATGTTCTTCAATGGAATTCCTGTCAAATCACAAATTGTGGCTGTGACGTCAATTGCAATGGAAAAAATCAAGAAGAACATACGAGAAGAAGAAACAATTTTAATAATAACAAAAACATTCGATCTTTGAAAAACAAAAGTTTAATGGGAGATGAAGGAAAAATACAGATAATAACTAGCAAAAAACAAGACTATTTTATGAGGAAATTTTTGTTGTTTTGACGTTATTAATCGGTACGTTGATAACTCCAATGGAGTCAAATCTCAGTAAATTTTATTCTTTTTTTTTTATACATTTTGTTGTTTCAATACCACATGTAGTGACTATTTGTTGAACTTTTGTCAAATCATCCGGAAGTTTTTTAAGCAACAAAACTTATTTCCATGTGAAATTCATAAAATAAAATAAGAACATTTTTCACTGCTTTCGAATGTTTTAAACGAGTTCTAAAATGCTGAGTTTCATGAAAATTTTCCGATTACGAAGCAAAGTAATTGCGTAGTAGATGCAACGTCACAATATATAATTTCCTCTGAATAAATAATAATTTAACCTTTTATTTATAACTTTGATATGGCTCAGTAAATAGTCCGACATTAAACGACAGTTGGACAATATTCAAACAATAAATGATAATCGGAATGTGGCTACATTTTATTCTTATTTTGGCTCGTTGCAATAAATAACATTATCGCTGAACTTATTGATTAGCTTGAATGACATAGTGTAACAAAAATCGCATAAGCAGCACAAACCCCGTTCCAATAGTTTAATTAATGCAACAATTTAATTCTTGTACACTGAAACTAATGTTAAATTCTTTTATTTAGCAATTAATTTTCTGATCCTACTCTTTAACATACACTCACTTCTTATCAAAATATTCAAATATATTTTTGTTGTTCATTTTTCTTTGATTTCAAAGAGATCAATGTATGTCTTTTTTAATGTGACACATGTACAAGGCAACTGGATCATCACTCGACAATTTAGTCAGATTTGTTGTTAATTAAAGGCCATGTTGATATAATTAAAATGATAACAATGTGACTAATTTGAAAATATGTTGTAATTTACAGGCTCTTCTGAAGAAGAATCGGCTGCAATACGTATGCGTTTCCCAACCAAAATTCCGGTAAGTTTGATTCATCTGTTGTTATCTGCTAAACTAATTAAGCTTAACAGAATTCCAGTGAATATGATAATATAAATTCAAATTCAAATTCAAATTCCAAATTCCAAATTCAATTAAAATTAATGATGTACTTTTTTCACATTTTCTATTTAAAGATTATCGTTGAACGTTATTCCAAAGAAACTGATTTGCCGCAATTGGAAAAGCGTAAATTTTTAGTGCCACAAGAATTTACAATGTCACAGTTCATCTCGATCATTCGCAGTCGCATGAAGGTTGGACCAACCAAAGCATTGTTCTTTTTGGTGAACAATCGTTCATTGGTATGGGCTAGGGGCTGAGAACCCTTTATGAATATATATATTCAGTACATATTTAGAATATTTACACGATATTTAAATATTTATGGAATATTTACAATATTAATTTTTTCATTTACTTTTGTTGTTTCACCTTAAGGTATCGCTCAGCAAAACATTGGCCGAAATTTATGCGGAATATCGAAGTGATGATGGTTTTCTTTACATTCATTATGCGTCACAGGAAGTCTTCGGTTAATGAAACAAACATCAGTCGATTTGTAATCAAATTTTTTTTAAACATACATTTCATTGTCTATATTTTCGAATGAAACCATACATATTTAACATTTTGTTGCTGTGTCAATCAAACGATTGAATCGCCAGCAAAAAAAATGTGCTAAAATATTATGGCCCGAAAACATTTACAAAAAGGGACAATCAGTATAATTGAGGGACTAATTTGAACCACAACAGCTCGAAATGTACGCTCATTGACAATTCAATTGATAGAAATTATTTGCCGCTCAACATCAAACAAACAAACAAACAAACAACAAAATTTGTACTATCAACACAACTCCGTCATGTGACTCCGGTTATTAGCCAAGCTGTCGATTAAAAATAACATCTGACTGGTGGTATTCACGCCATGCTCTAATCCGAAAAGAACGAAATGTAAATTTAAAAATAAAATTCAAGATTAATTCGGCAAAATAAATGAAAAGATGTAATCGAATAACAAACTAAAAATAATCATCGAATTAGATTGTTCCCTAAGAGCAAAGAATAAAGTAATAAAATTGTCTTTTATCATCGGACATTGTATAAATTAATGAGATAGTTTTTTATAACATTTTTTTCTCTATTTTTGCTATGTAAAATAATTCATGTAGAACTACGCATTTGCAAATATTGACATAATCTTAGAACTAGGTAAACTATTTTTTTCAATAACAAAAAATGCTTACAAATACGGTTTGTGATTGACCGGATATAAGATATTTTGATTAAGATTTGTGAAATGTTGACCGTTTTTTAATTATAAAAAAATTACGCAATAAAAAAAAATTTCAAATATACACTGTAAGACCAAAAGGATTTTTTAATTAGTTTTTTGGATTTTTATAGTGAAAAATCCGAATGGATTAAAAATAAATCCAAATGGATTAGAATATATCTTTAAAAATATTTGTTGCGAAAAAATTAAAAACATTTTGCGTGCTATGAACTAAAACAATATTTTTATAAACATTTTACTCGAGAGAAACAACAATCACCAATTCTTTGTTGAGCAACAACAATCCGTTGTTTTATTTCAATTTTATTTTACTGTGTAGTTGCTGTGTAATCGTTTCAGGCGACACTGACTTGACATAAGTTTTTTACTGTATAACTCATTGAAAACATAACCGCATATTGTTTAGTTTGTTTATTTCCGTACAAATTAGCATTTCATTTGTTATTGAAACAAAAATATAATAAACCTATTGGGATCGAAATTGATGAAGAGAATATTCAGTTTACTGAAACATAGAATATTGTGATTTTGTATCAAAATCGAGCTTGTTATTACAATAAAATCGAAATTGAAAAGTTCAAACGCTAGGATTGATCACTTGTTTCCATCCAACATTTACAATGCAGCTATTTATCATGGTTTTATCATGTAGATTTGATATCGGGTAACTGCACATTTTAGAAAACATGTACTGCTTTGTCAGCATTTTAAAAAGGTATAAATAGAGGAAAAATTCAAATTTAGTCATCAGTTGATCAAAATGGCAAGGCGAAAGAGGACGAATCAACAAAATTAAAAAAAACTTTGAACATACGTTCAATCCAGGACCGGCTACTAACCATCAGCTAAGGAAATATCTACTAGATATTATCGTGGTCCGACAATCGCTACAGTAGCATCGATGCTACAAGTAAGTGTATGAAATCCATTCGGATTTTTCACCAAAAATAAAAATCCAAAAAACTAATTAAAAAATCCTTTTGAATTTACAGTGTATTCGAGCCAATTTCTTACTTCATTCAATAAATATTAGCCAAATAGCTTTGTATTGGTTTGATTTTGTGGTTTCAATGATGATTAATATTATCAAAAATCATGTACATACGCATAGATATTTGGTTTGGACATGGCATGTCAATCTATGTCAAATAAAAATAAATGCAAGGTAACAATCAATTGATTATTATTCAAATACATTTACAAAATGCATAGTCAAAATATCGGACCATGAATCGAGTCGATTCGATTGACAACGATAACACAAGGGATTCCTGAAGTAACTTCTTTTCAACAAGCTCTTAAATTTGTTATAGTACATAGAGAAGTCGATGAATGCAAACGAAAGATCTATTTCTATCAAAATTGTAATAAACATATGTATAAACGAGTTTCAATTCAATTTGTTAAAATTTCGATAAAAACAAAGGAGTTGTCAAAAAATGCCTATGATATTACTACTAAAGGCGTAAAAAATATTTATTATTTTGAGAATTTAAAAATGATCTCTAAGACATAAACGATTACGAAAGTAATAACTTAAGATGACCACACATAATTTGTGTGTATTAATAATACTATCATATTGCTAATATAAATAAATACATTTTTTTTTTTAATTTTCCGCACACAACAATGTTGTGCGTAATAGTATTTTAATCGGTAAAAAATTAGGACCACACAAAAACACATTTTTTATATGTTTAAAACTAGAAATAATGTGATGCACTTTTGAACACGTTTCAAGTTCGTCAGATTTTTTGCATTACATTTGTCTCAACACTTATTCCAATTCCGTTCAATATTTCAACTTGGCGTAGTGTCACCAATGAACACACAATGAGATTGTATCAAAAATTTTAAATAAAATTCCAAAAACTTTCTGTCAACGTTTTTGATTTATGGAAATTTTGCTTATGAAGTGAATTATAAAATCCCTTTTATGGGGTAAAAACAAATATTTTTTATCTGAACTGCTTAGAAATGTTGAAATCATGCAAATAATATCAAAAGTACAATTTCCGTTGATCATCATATGTTACTTGCTTTCATAATTTGCAGTAGTTGCTTTTCAGTTGAAAGAATTATTCACTCAATTCGCTGAGTGCCATTCAATATGCAAGACCTAAGAACTTTCAAATTCTGACCCAAATGTATTTTTACGATCAATGAAGAATTATTCCTTATAAGTTTCCTTTTGGAAAAAAAGGTAAAAATAGATTTTATTATGAATGGCTATCTGGTTTATCATTTTACCATGTTTGGAATGTATTTGTTACAATTCAGACCATTTTCGAAAGGATAATTGTTAGTACGAATTTATTATCCAGTTGGCGCTCGCCGTCACGCAATAATTTAAATGATCTATTCACTGCAACCGTAAACGCACACATAAATTCTTATCTAGTTGCGTTGAGTTCAATGTTCATTTTAATGTAATTTTCGGGATAACGATTTGTGTGTATTTGTTTATTCAAATTAATCATTAGTCATTAACAAAAGCAACAGAAATGAATTTCAAATCACTTGTTATTTAGCATAGAACTAGTATACTTGGTCGACCGGAAAATTACTCAAATGAAAGAAAGAGTATGAAAAAGAAGCAATAACGTTAAAGTTTATGCACGCGCCAATCTTTTCAAACCATCTGATGATGAAATGTCAATCGTAAATTTAAACCGGCATGAATTTGCCGCTCTTGGCGAAACAAATTTTGATTGTTTGTTTCTACTTCAACAACAAGTTGAATGGAACTGCTTTTTTTTCCGCTGAACGACAAAATTGTTTTTTCCAATAAAATCAAGAAAAAACTCGAATGATAATAGTTTGGTACATTTTCAAAGGTAAATTGATGAAGTTAACAATTGAAAAAAAAAGTGGCTGTTAACAGTTACGTTTTGTACAGTAATGAATTGTCAACGTTAGAATTATATGAATTAAGTTGACAGTTAAAATATTTAGTCGTAAATAAAATACAAAGGTAAAGGAGATTTTTATGGCAATTTATTTTTCTTTTTTGATAGATTTTGGAATAAAAAAAATTGCGATTGAGATGCAAAAAAATGTCCGATAAAAGTAGCCGAGATAAAGACGATTCATTTCACGATGACGTTGAACCCCCAAAATTTTCGCCAGCTTCATTGGGTTTGCATCCTGTTGGTAAGGCATTGCCACAACATGAAAAACCAGCACAACCAATTCAGGTACTAAATGCACGTGGAATGCCTGCACGTAAAAGAAAACGTAATAAATTATTTTTTGATGATATCGTTAAAGATTCGAAATCGTTACGTCAATCACCGACGAAAACAAGTGCAAAATCAATACCCATCAAAACATTAATCAAATTACCTCTGCATTCACCCAGAAAACATTTAAAAAAATGTAAAGTTACTGTGTCAAAATATTTAAAAAGCCCATCGTCAGCAACAAAACCATCATTATTGAATGATTTGAAAAAAAAACACCAAAATCAAAAGAAATTTCAATTATTTGCATATCAGTTTCGATGAAATTCTTCTATAATCAATCAGTGTGAAATGTACTAAATTTGTAAAAAAAATTGTTTGTTCGTAATTTTTAGATAATACTTCAACGTCACAATCGTCGTGCGCTTCGAATGCATCGACTTCCACAACGTGGAGGAACAGTTCACAAACAGTTAGCGCTCCGGTGCCAAGTTCGTCATCATCAACAATTAGTGCTTTGGAACGTTCAATCAGCCAGTGCATTGGATTGAAATTAAGGAACCTTTTAAAATTGCCAAAAGCAATCGAATGGGTCTGCTATGAATTTTTTTATAGTTACATCGATAAACCATTGCTATTAGGTTAGTATGAAAATCCATAATAATGACCCATATTGATTTATAGGTCTTAAATTTTTATTCCTATTAGCACTGTATTGGACAGTTTCTAGTCTACTGGAATTGATTTTTCTAAATTTTTGAAAAATTTCCAAAAATTTTACTTTACCAAGTTTTCCCACCATTTTAACAATTTCCTAACAAATGACTTTCATTCCACATTTTCAGGTGAAAATGATTTCCAAGCATGTTTAAAAGAATTATTTCCACAATTGAAGACAAATATGTTGACACGTGCCGAATGGCTTCGTCAAGGATTCGTCGTTTAATTGGCAAACCAAGACGTTGTTCACATTCATTTTTCGATGAAGAGCGTCACAAATTAGAGCGACGACGTCAAAAGATTCGTTTATTGCAAAGTCGAAAATTGGGCGATATATCATTTGTACGTGATTTGCCAAAGGAGATTCCATTGTCACTTCCAGTTGGAACAGAAGTAACAGCACGATTACGTCATCCGCAAGACGGTATATTCACTGGTGTTATTGTAGCAATTTATTCAATGTCAAGTGAATATCGTGTGACATTTGATCGTGATGGTTTGGGTACATATGCAGTGCCCGATTTTGAGATTCTCGCAAACGAAAAATTTGAAACAACTCCATTAAGCAATATAACACAGAATTGTCGGCAAAAAATTAACGGATTATGTTATGTGCCATCACCGTTAACTGCTGCAAATAAATTAAATCGTAGCGATCCATTGTTTGGTGGTATCATGGGTTTCCATTCACAATTAAAATTACAAATTTCTGTTTTCCCCAAAGAATCGATTGGCGGTTTTCAGTCGCGTTTACTTGAATTAATTGTATGTTCACGTAAATCGCTTGCCGCAAAGCAAATAAAATTAAAACGTTTAGAGAGCATGAATACCGAGGCTGAAATCTATAAATCATATAATGAACCATTCCCAGAAGATTATCAACAGCGTTATGCTAGCATTGTCATTAGATTGAAACAATTGAATTACGATAATCACAAATTTTTATCGGAAGTTCAAACTCATATTCGTGATTTGACGAAAGATTCACATACGATTGCAATGCTTGAACCAAGCTATTTAAGAGAAAAATGCAGAGAACTTGGCAAAGACACCGTACAAAAGAACTTACAATCATCAATAATTGAATGTGATTCAAATATATTGGCATTAATCTATGATTTATCAACGATTATACATGTTGCATCACATTTGCTAACGACAGATCCCAGTTATCATATTTCAACAGTTTTGGAAGGTGTTTTAGAAGAAACAAAAACTAAATTAAATTCAGATAATATTGATTCATTTCATGCAATTGTCCATGCACATGTTCGGCATTTTGAAAAGAGTTTAGCTCAACATTAAAAAGATGAACGTTTTTTTTATCCACTTTCTCAATCTAAAATGTCCAAAATTCCGAAACTTTAAAACATAACAAATAAAAGTGAAACATAATTCATCGAATGTTATTGCGATATTTCATTTAATTTTTACAAAAATCTAATATATTTCTAGATTCATAGATTATGGTGACCGATGCAGCTGTAGCTGTAGCTATGACTTTTAATAGTATTGTATATAATATTTATTAGCTTTATACATGATATTCAACTCCATTGTTCGCAGTGTGACATTCGTGTCAATTTGTCATAACCTTTATCGATTGAATCAGATTATTTTGTTGAGACAATGAATTTTGTAACATTCTTGGCTTAAAAAAAATGCATACAAGAAATTAAACTCAACTGTTGATTAATTTTCAGCAAAAAGTCTTACAAAGAGTTGTAATTAAAATGTATTATGGCCTTTATTCAAATCATTCAATCAATATATATAAATATAATTTAAAATATATTAACAAAATGTCTCAACATTGTTGGTTTGCATCTTTGGTGAAATTTTATCAATGATCAAAACATATTTCTAATACTCTTGAAATATAACTAACATCTATTCCTAACACTCGATATATAATTCAAATATTAAACATTGAGTTAAAATTGCGGAGATTTTTATTTTCTTGGAAAGAAAAAGAAAAACAATAGTTTTTTTTTTCAAAAATAGAACAACCGAAAAAGCGTTAAATATCGAATGAATGTTGGGAAAAAAATTCCATCGAAACGCGATTGTGCGTTGGATAAAAAGTGTAAATATTTTGATTGTTTTGACAAAATGCTTTATAAAAAATTTCGAAAAACTTACGAATTTTATTCGAAAAAATCGTTTTTAAAAAAATTTCACGTGAATCACGACATCAAGAAGACAAGAATTGCGCGTGATTAAAATATATTATGAATTTTTAGAATATCAATAGAAAAAAAAATAGATAGAAAAAGCGAATTTATGCAAAAAAAAAATCGTAACTAGTTTCTAAACATTTAATAGTGTTTGGCGGAGATAAGACCACGCAATATATCGAAAGTATTTCCATCAGGATGAACAGTTTCCGGTTCGTGATCCGGTTGTTTAACCAATAAATATCCATAATCATCAATTCCAATAATTGTAGCCAATTTTTTATGTCCATCAGCATCAATAATTACGATTTCGGCATCAGTGTGCAACCACAATTTGTAGTATAAATCATATAAATGATTAAAATCACCCGTTTGTACAATATCAATGAGTTCTTCAATTTCATTGAATACATTTGCAAAGAAATGCTCATATTCCAGGTACGGTAGTTCAGTGTTATTTTTCAAATTGTATGTTTTAATCATATCATTGACACATGTCGTTGGAATGCTATTACTTAAATTGAAACCAACACCAACATTACAAATGGCCCATCCACCGGTTAATTCAGTATTTACGAAAAGTCCACCAATCTTTGTATTTCCATTCACATAAATATCATTTGGCCATTTTAATCGAATTTCAAGCTTCTGAAAATAAAACCAAACAAACAAACAGATCGCATTGTAAATAACATTTATGATAATAAACAAGTATATTTTTTTTCGATTATTTGTTGTCTAAAAAATTGTCGCCCTTCATATTCACCTTGTAATCGTCGATCTTTATAATTGAATTTACTATTGCAACCGATACCAAATGCTGCATTAATGGGATCTTTTGACCTAAGGGACTTGATAATGGAATGTGAAGTTGTATTGAAAACAATGCACAACCATCTGGGCTTAGCCACTGTGAATAAACAGATGAAGAACATATTCTCGTCAATTATTTAATTCATTACAGTTGGCATTGCGTGCACGAATACTTACCTGATTCTTATTGCGACCAACACCAGCCGTTTGTTTACGACCGATAACAGCAAGCCCATGTTGCATATTCAAATTTGTCACTAATGTCATCGTACTATTTATAACCGGTGCATAGACTGCTAAACGGCCGATTTCTCGTGTTTTTAATGTCTATAAATATAAGTCAATATTGATAGAAAACTGATTATCACAAATCAATTGAATGTTATTCGTGTTATTTACGTCAAAATATGCGATTGTTGAAAAATCCTCAGGACATGAATGGAGTAAAATTGGCAGTGTGTTATCTAGTTTCGCTTTCGGAATTTCGTTTTTTCCATAAAATTTAACGGTTAATGTGTTCGTTTTTAATGTATTCGGATGGATGAATTGTGGTTTAAGTTTCTCAAGTAATTCGAATTTCATCTAAAATTATTACAAAATGAAAAGAATGAAAACAAATTACTTTACACATGGTCAAAATATTATAAGTCAGTGTAACAATGTGGCATTCGTTGTAAGTTTTTGCATGTGAAGAGCTTTGATTTCAAGACATTGACGCCACCTATACGATTTATCAATGTATACTAACTATACCAGAAGAAATGGCAAAAAGATACGATTTGTAGTTTGCATTCCGTAATGGTGTATGTGCAAATCAGTGTATATATGATAGAGAGGGCTTGCAATGTAACGTCACACGATTTATGTCTTAGTATATTAATCAATCGTTGATGTACTTGCCCACGGCATGAATGTCCACTGTGTGAACTTTCACAATTTTGTTTAATATTCATTCAAATTCACACCGTACTCGTAGAGATGGCGTAAAAAAAATAAATTTCTTTGCTAAAGCGACTTCGAGTGTAATATGGTTGTTGAGCAATTCTGAATCATTTAATTAAATGTTTATTACCTCGTGTCGGCCGAGAAAGTAGGCATTTGGAAACATATTTGTACTGTGATAGTCACGCGATTGAACAATCAAACCAAGCTGCGTGCTTAACAAGTCGGAAAAAATTTCTAAGCGTGCTTTGTCACTTTTTGTAAGCGCCGAAAATTTCACATCATCGTGCTCATAGACATTTGGATCGGCTTCAAGATGAACCTGGTCACAGAGATTGTTTTTTTTTCACTCATTAGAATTGAATGCTTAAGATGAGAGTTTTTAAAAATAACTCGTTTTGAAATTTCACATGAATTGTTTACTTGCGAAAATACGGCAACTCCATTATAGTTAGTATCGGTGGCAAGAATAAGACTCGGTGTATTCCATGTTTCTTCGGAGCCTAAAACTTTAACCTGTAAACGATGCACATCACCATGAAGATCTTTCAGATCGATGGATCCAGGGCAAGTTAACGGTCTGTAAAAAAAAAAAAAAAAAAGAAAATGAGTTTGTTCAATAATCACGATAAAAAGCTGAAAATGTAGAAGACGATTTCTTACGGTTTTTGTTGCCCTTCATCGTCATTTTCCAAAGAAAAATGCTTTTTAATTGGTGATGGATGATAGCAAAAAATATGATGCATCAATTGGATCTTCTGCCAACGACCATATGAGAATTGAACCAATTCATTTTCTCTCACTTCGGCCGTTCGATAAATTGGCAGTACCATATTCAAAACATCCGAGCATAGACAAAGCATTTTGCCTCCACATAGGAAATATTCCATTAAAATTGTTCCGAATTGTGGTGAAATTGGACCACACACAATTAACTTTGTCATGAAAGAAGATTAAATTAAAAATTGACGAATATGCGCATTTTGTTCTGTCATTTGAAAACAAAAATATTTACCAAAGTCGTATTGTCAATCCAGATGGACGTTTTTAATTGTTCAGTTTTGAGTTCATAAACGGTATAACGGTCGGGATGTAAAAGATTTTTTATGGTTGAAATAACATTTGCTCGAATATCATTGCTTTCTGAGTAAACCAGAACATTTGGTGGTTTATTGCCATCTGAATGTCTTTTCTTACGTTTTAATGTTGAATATTGCGACGAAAGACAATCAGATGATCCAATTGATGAAGCGTATGTTTTAACTGTTTTCTTTTCACTCTTATCATCCTCATAACTTTCAATATCATGCTTATCTTTTTCCTTCAATTTTACGGTGGCTTCTTTTATATTATCGATGAAAACATCGCCACTTTCATTTTCTTTTTCGGTGGAATCTTCTGTTCTTCCAGTTGATTGATTGCTCAAATTCAATAAATCTTCAGATCCTTTGCTCGATACCATTGTTTCAATATCAGATTCTTTGGGCACATTTCCATTGCTCAGTTTGATGGGTGAGTTATCAGTTTTTGCCGGCGATAAACTTGGTGAAATACGTGCAATTGCTTCAAGTTGACTTGTATCTGGTTCAAGATTTTTTATCCATTCGGCAACGCCATTATTTAAGTGTTTTTCATTTTTTTGCTCATTATATTCGTTAACACAGGCACCGTTCATTGTTTGTTCATTGTCAATCAACACACAAATATCCTTTTCATAGTCGTCGGGACTCGGTTCACCTTTCAAATTAGCTACTAAATTTAATATTTTTAATTTATCTATGTGATGACGGCAGTCGGTTTCAGTCATTGTAGATGATGATGCATGATGATTTGGTTTTGCATGAATTGGTGACGCTTCAAATTCAAGCAATTGCAATGGAATTCCGTTTACTGAAACACCTAAAATTACGTGTTAAGAAATGCTATGAATTATATAATTGACACTAGTCAAGGTCGAAAAAATTTGCGACAATATTTTACAAAAAAAAAAAAAAAAAAGTTTAAACAACAAAATCTAATCGAAATAAAATATTCGGTATGAATTTGAAATCCATATTCGTCTGGCTATATAAATTCAAACTGAGAAAATATTTTAAAATGTACAAAAAATAATGTCAACTTACTTTCAATTCGAATGATTGGCAAATAATTGTTAATGAATAGCGTATTTTGAACGAATGAATCTCTAATCAGTTCAGTAAATAATGTTATGTTTGATTTCAGTACAATTGCAAGATGTGTATCGATTTTCCACGCAATCGGCAAACCGAATTTTTCCGCCTGTTAACGAAGTGAACATTAACCAAGGTCATAAAATCATTATCAATTTTGGAACAACATTTTGTTTTTGGTAAAAAGAAAAAAAAACGCAAATTATCAACGATGTGAATATGAATTATAAACTAGAACTTACACAGACAATATTCGCGCCCTTTTCAATGGCCGTCAAATCGGGATACATATTCGTTTCCAATAGTATATGAATGATATTTTTATCACTGTGTGAATCTAAATCAATGTCGATTGTACTATTTAATGGATTTAGTTTTGATGGCAGATTATTAAAGGTCATCCATTTGTCTAATGCTAAATTTTGTTTCGGTAAAATTGAAACACCACGGCACATATTTTGATACCATAATGTATCAACAACACGACCATTTCGATAATTATCACAAGCTTCAGATGAAGCTCCAATTGAAGTGAAACCTACAAAAAAGAAATTCATTAGCAATCATGGATTAATCATTTTGGATTTTAAAAACAATGGAGTTTTCACAATCGTTTGAAATTTTACCAACAAAATAGGTCATTGATTTTTAGCTAATTAATAAAAATCACACGTTAGAACTATAATATTATACACACCATCATCACCTTCAGTGCATGTGCGATAAAAAGATACAGTGCAATGGTCACGAATACGACTCGTTATGCCCAATGTAATTGATCTCAAGCGCCACGATTGCATTAATGTTGCACCAGCGTAGAAAAGTGTTAAAATCATGTTACGTGAATGACTTGCTATTTTTTTTTTGTTATTTTGCTTTAATTTGCTGTATCGCAATAATTTGACGTTGATTATGTTTTGCCTTATTGCTTGCACTTGATACTATTCTGTGATTTGGTAAACACGAAAAAACCACTTCGTAAATTAAAAACAAATTAACTCATTCAACAAAAGAAAAAAATCACTCGATTTAAATAATAATTGCGCATCGTGTGTGCAATGAAATTTCGAATTTCACTTGAAATGTAATTGTTTTTTTTAATCAAAATTTTAATGAATTATTTAAATTTTAGGCAAACATTTTTGCATTCGCAGCACTTTGTTCCGTTTGACGATTCGATTAACCTTACTGGAAGCAACGTTTCGTTCTTACTCTCTTTATGTACTCATTTCTCCTGGGAAAGAAACGACGGATTTTGCTATTCCATTCACACCTCATCGTATTGTTTTTAGTAAGCAAACTCCAATAAGTATGTGTATTTGACGTTTCATACTGTCACACATTGACTAGGCGATTGCATTATTTTATTTCGTTTGACATTTTTCATATATTTCTCCTTCACTTTGTCGATAATGCAGATTGAGCTTTGAAAACCGTTATCGCCGAATAACCACAATATAATTTTAATAGAAATTTGTTATGAATTCATTTCTGTATGATTGTCTTGATTGGGTAATATTTGAATAAAAGGCTTTAATTATTTCATTGAAAAATTGCATTATTTTTATTCATGTATATTGTATTAGAATTCAATTGTACATTTCCTTTTTATTACCATTGAATTACTTTTTTTCTTCGTGTTTATTCTTCGCTAATCCACTGAATCTTTTGAACGTCAACATAACATATCAATTATTTGGTCATCATCACATACTTAATTAATGAATTTTGTTTTTAGATATTGTAATAAAATCGTAAAAAAATATCAAATACACATAGAATATAATCATTGATTAATTCAAAGATTCAATTGAAATAATTTCATTATAAACCCAATGAATAGTATAAAAATATATGATCATTGATCACATTTCACGTTCAATATTAGGGAAAATGTCCAAAACAGCGACCGTGAGTGAATTTCATAAATGTAATTCAATTGAATTTTCATTTTATATATCAGATTTCTCTCTCACTTTGATGACTCTCGGATTTCCATAACTGACGGTTATCTATGCAGCATTGCACTGTTATTTATTCATATGAAAACACGTGATTCAGTTGGATATCACCAATAAAATGATTTACTATTCCCACCGAACATCTTTCGCTTCTATGAAAATTAAGTGAGTCAAAATATTTCTACATAATGAAAGAATGATTCTTTCATATAATTTACTGATTGTTGTTGAAATCATCTGTCTTTTTCAGAATGCAATATTGTATATAATGGAATGTTTGAAAAAAAAAACAAAACTTTGCTAACAAAAATCAAACGGAAGAAAATATGTAATCATATTAAAAGACAGCTAATATATGCTCGTGTATGCCTAGAGTTGAATGCTCAATTCTGTGAACCCAAATTGTCACAGAATGAAATTTAATATAAAACTTTATTCAAACGACAATTTAACAAATATATTTATTTTGAATTGTTGATCTTTTTATAAATTCATTACAATACTTTTTGTTTCATTATCTTTCCAATTGAATAGAAGAAGTCTATTTATGTAATATAATGGATATATGTATTTTTTCTTTCTTCTCGCGTTCACATAGGTTATCGTATTTACATGTATATATGAATACAATTCATGATTCACTTTAAATTTTGAAATGCATTTATTGTATTATTTCATTTAAAAACACTTCAATTATATTCCATAAAATAGAAAAGTTTGGCTGGACAATTATCCGCGAGGTGACCATGCCGTCGCTGTATCACCATCCATTTCTGTGGCAACAGAATTATTACCTACCAAACGATGATGTTCGCCGCCAATTATTGCTGCACATTCTGGACATTTGCTTTTTTCCATCGCACGTCCGCAAGCATCGATACAATAGACACATGGAAGCGTTTTGATAGAACAAAGAAAAAGAGAAGACTGTTTGCGCCGCGTAACAGCATGATGGCAAAATATGTAAGCAAATTGTTCTGAATAAATGGCGTGTGTAGTCGATAGACAATTTTATAATGAACAAGTTTCATTATATACACTGCGCGAACTAATTTTACCGACACTCACATTTCTGAAAATATCTTCACAAAATGAAAAGATTTCGATTTTTTTTTTCATTGCATTTTTATTACAAGCTATTTACTGAAATATCACAAAAACATTATCAAAAAAAAATTTGTATTTATGGTATTTTTTTTTGATTTTTCGATTTTTCGCTCCCAAAAAGTGCGAACTAATTTTACCGACACTTGACATTTCGAAATTGTTGCTTAAATTTTTTCGATCTGTTTTGATGTAATTTACCGTTATGCATCTTTTTACGTCTATTGGTGCAATTTCGCAATAGTTATTACGCAGTTGTCTTCCAAAATGCAATCGATCAACAATGGGACACGGTAAACGATTAACTGACGCCGAAAAGGCCAAAATTTCTACATTAAAAGACTATACAAAAAAGGCGAATAGTTTCGAGTCTGCCCGGCAATTAAGGACTGAAAACAATTTGTCTGTTGGTGTTCGACGTGTTCAAAAGATTTTAAGTGGTTCACAACGTCTAAAATACAAGAAAATGAAGCGTAAGCCAATGTTGTCTCCAGCCAATATTGAAGAGCGGAAGAAATTCGCTCTGGATCACATTCATTGGACAAACAAATGGCGCAAAATCATTTTTTCGGATGAAAAGAAGTTCAATTTAGATGGTCCAGATGGATTTGCCTATTATTGGCACGATTTGCGCACCGAAGAAATGATTTTCAGTAAGCGCCAATCTGGCGGTGGTTCTGTGATGGTGTGGGGTGCCATTGGCTACTTGAAAAAGATGCCGCTGTCATTCATTTCAACACGAATGAACGCAATACAGTACCAAGAGATGGTCGGCCCTCATTTTCCAGCATATGGCTATGAATGCGCTGGTTTAGGCTGGCAATTTCAACAAGACAACGCTCCAATTCATGTGGCCAGGTCAACTTTGGCCAATTTTGAACAGCGTGGAATCAAACTTTTCGACAATTGGCCGGCCAAATCACCAGATATGAACATCATCGAGAATGTCTGGCCAATTTTAGCAAGAGAAGTCTACAAAGAAGGCCGGCAATACAACAACAAAGATGAATTGACGGCGGCCATCGAGGCGGCATGGCGAAACATACCACAGGCCAAAATCGAATCACTGTATGACAGTCTACCTCGTCGAATCATCGCATTACATGATGCCAAGGGTAAATGGACCAAATATTAACCGGATTTTTAGAGAAAAATACATTTGTTTCGTTCGAAATGTCAAGTGTCGGTAAAATTAGTTCGCACTTTTTGGGAGCGAAAAATCGAAAAATCAAAAAAAATACCATAAATACAAATTTTTTTTTGATAATGTTTTTGTGATATTTCAGTAAATAGCTTGTAATAAAATTGCAATAAAAAAAAAATCGAAATCTTTTCATTTTGTGAAGATATTTTCAAAAATGTGAGTGTCGGTAAAATTAGTTCGCGCAGTGTATGTAGCGATGAATTGACCACTCTTTAACACTAAAATCGGCGTCGGTATTGAATTTGGGAGAAAAATCCGATGGAAAAGCCCCAATTAAAAGTTAGAAGGGTGGTCAGGGGCCAACACAAATGATGCAGATCGATAGAGCGTAAAAAGTTCCCATAGAAATGTCACAAAATTAGAATCAAATTTTCGCGGGCGATATGTATACAACTATATATAGTTTTTGATTCATAAAAAATAACGAATGAAAAATGGAGAATGGTGTATTTTATTAATCTACGTTGATGATATGTTGGTGACTGCAACGAGGAGAGGAATTATTCAATTTAATTGAAAAAGAACTTACTTCAACATTTGAAATTCATTGCTTGGGCGAAATCAAATATTATTTAAAAATTGACATCAAATTTGAAAATGGAATTTATAGTATTTGTCAAGAAAATTACATCAAGAAAGTTTTGAATGAATTTGGATTAGAAGATGCAAAAATATCAAAAACACCAATTGATCCTGGATATGAGAATGAGGAAAATAACAACAAAGAATTATTATTATCAAACAAAGAGTATCAAAAACTGATTAGTTCACTATTATAAATTGGATTAAATTCACGTCCAGATATATCAGCAAGCGTTGCAATTTTATCTCAAAAAATAACTTGTCCAACGAGATATGATTGGAATCAACTGAAAACAATTCTACGATATTTAAAAGGTACAATGAAACAAAGACTTTATTTGGGCAAGAAAAATGAATCGAGTTTAGTAGGATACGCTGATGAAAATTGGGCAGAAAACAGAACAGACAGAAAATCTAACAGCGGTTATATTTTTAAATTGTACGGAGGAACAATAAGTTGGAATTCAAGAAAGCAAAATTGTGTAGCGTTATCATCTACAGAGGCTGAATTGATAGCACTTACTGAAGCAGTTAAAGAAGGCATATGGATTAAAGGGTTATTAATTGAAATTAAACAAGAAATCAAAATACCTTTTATTATTTATGTGGATAATGAAAGTTGTCGTAAATTAATTAATAATGGAAACAATTCTAATCGAACTAAACATATTTCAGTCAGATACCATTTTATCAAAGATTATATTAACAACAATATTATAAAATGTGAATATTGTCCAAGTGACATGATTGCTGATATTTTAACTAAACCATTGTCAAAAATTAAAATTGGAAAAATGAGATTTTTATTAGGGATTGAAGATTAAGGTAGAGAATGTTAATCATAGTAATCGTTCAATATATTCAAATAATATGTTAATCAATTTATGATCAAGTATTCTCAGTTCTATTTCAATATTCAATAAAAATAGACTATAAAAAATAAATTCCGACTTGTTCTTTAGATTTAACTTAACAATAACGATTAAAACGAAAAATTCAATAAAACAATATTAAATTTCTGTTACAGATTAGAATAATTTCAGATTAGAATATTTTTAAGAAAGATTATCTTTTAAGATATCACGCCATTTAATATTTCTTGCACAACATTTAACACATTTAAAAATATTAAATTCTGGTTTTTGGTTTTCGATTTTCGTCAATGTATTTGCAACACGTACACACAGAATTTATTTTTCGAAAATTAGGAAAATATTACGGGATAAGATAATATTGATTATTTTTGATAATTTAAGACAAAAGAATTCTTGAATAAAATTTCAGTCATTAGAATGAAAATTCATTATTTAAGATTTTTTTGTCATAAATTATTAACATTAAGACTAATATTGTTTTATATTGTATTTAAAAAAATATTTCCTCAATTTTAAAAAAATAGATTCTGTGTGCATAGAATGTTTGTATTGACATTCATTTTTCGAAAACAAAAAAAAACTCTTTCATTATATAGAATTTCTATTGGATTTAATATTGCCGGAGAATCATGAAATAAGAGAAAATATTTTTTATTATCTGAAAAACATTTAAAACAGATATATTTTCGTTATTGATTGAAAATTTCCAAATATATTTGATATTTTACCTTTGTAAATACATTCCGAGTGCAATGAATACCTCCAAAACATTCCAAATAAACCTCATTTTGAGCATTAAAGATCATCATTTGGAACATTTTTTGAGTATGCAATGGATATTCATACCATTCCAAACTGTACACAACCAGATGTATATTGTTGAATTGATCGGTTATTTGGTTACCAAAATGGCAATATAAATAGAACCAAAATAAAATTAATGAAGTGGCATTGAAAATTCTTATAATTTCAACGATACTTCCACTGTCGACATACTACAAATAAAAATTCTATTTAATTCATTGACACAATCAGATATAATTAATTCTTACGGAATTGATTAGAAGACAATAACCGCAAACACTTGTCAATATATGAAGTAAAAATGTGGAAAAGTAGAAAACATTTGTATCGGAAAATTGTTTAACGAATCTAATTAAAAGAACAGAAATAATAATTATTACAAATCGTACATTAGTATCAACGAATCCAAACCAACCTTTTTGCCTCTGAATGAAACTTCATGATATCAAATAATTGTTGGTCGGTTTCTCTTCGATATTCGATCTTAAATTCTTTTGAATATCGAATATTGCAATTTTTATTCATTTCAAGCAGATTTTCTTCAATGTCGTAAATGAAGTCCATTATTAATATACAAAAGCCGATAGCCAAAATGAAAAAACACACATAAAATTCTGTAGCAGTGAAAAAGGTGGACATCTGAATTACAATACATAACATGTAGCCTGATCGGGATGTCCAATCGAAAGGATACCTTTTTTCAAATAAAACGTTAAAATATTACTGAATGAAATCAAAATAAAAAATAATTTAACTTACGATGCACCATAAATTTGTTGATATGATGGCTTTATAACAATGCCAAACATGTATATTGGTGCCATTAAACCAATTACTATTAAATGAACAGTTTTTGTTATCTTTTCAACTGTCTTATTCGATTTTTCATACATTAATTTTACTCTAGGCATATTGTTCAATCCTATTTTTTTCATTGAAACAAATAAACTTAGAATGTTTTCAATTCAAACTTGTTTATATACTCACTTTGTAAAATGATGATATCGATTTGGTTAAAAAGTTCAATATATTTTTGTCTTTGAAAAAATAAAATTGCATAATAAAGATTAAGTTCAAATGAAGTAATCAGGAATACAATATTTTCAATGATTTCTCGAAATGTTGCAATTGCGAATACAATATACCACAAAGAACTAAAAAACCACGATAAAAAAAGTATAAAAATGAAACAATTTGCGAGCAAAGTATAAATGTTTCCTTGTTGGTGAAATTGGGAGTCCAAACATCCCATCCAACGTAAAATAATTTTCAACTGTTTGAAAGATTTCATTTTCTCAGAAAATTTAAAAAAGGTTTTCTTTGTCTCTATTAGGTTTAACTCAGGTTAAGAACCACATGAACAATGAGACAGTATTCAGAATTCAATAAATTATATAGCATTTTGTGGGAAATATTCTTTTGTTTGTAATTCATTCAATTATACATAATTAAATTAATTATATTTTGTCTCATGCTTTCGACCTATAAATATTTAATTCAAATCGAGACAATCAAATAATAATATTCGAACCATTTAATTCGTGATTTTGAAGTGCCTGATTTGAAAATATTGCGTAAATTATCATATAATTTCAATTGTGAAACTAAATCACACACAAGTTCAACGCCATCTACAATCGCAATCAAATGTACATGTAATATCATACGGGTTTGTGTCTTCACTAAGAAGGTTGGAAAACAGTATCTATTGATGTTATGTGGTCTTCACATTTACGTTTGTAGAGGGCGTTAAATTTTGTCGATAACCATAATTTGCCTCATTGCGTATGATTTCGAATGAAATGCTCAGGGCCCAATGGGAGAATAGAATAAGAAATGAGAAAATACATTAGGATTTGAATGTGGATTCGATAGATGAAGTAGCTAGAAAGTCAAGATTGAGATGGATTGGACATGTACAACGTATGAATGCTGAAGTGAACGCCGAGAGGGAGAGGCAGACCACGAAGACAATATTTAGATTCCGTGAGGAGTAATTTGAATGAAAGAGGGTATGACTGGAATAGAGAAACTCAAGACCTGGTTCTTGACAGAGCATGATGGAGAAGAATTGTTAGATCTAACATTAATGGTCTATAAATGATTGTTGTTGTTGCTGTTAAGTTTTATGTCTTAACATCAAATCCACATTTTTTAGCAGAAGATAATAAAATGATCGTAGAAAATAACTTCATATCTTTTTAGATTTATCTCTGGTGCAGATTCAAACTGAAGATTCCAATACCATAAAGTATGATAACATCGTTTTTATATTGTTCATGTGTTTCATCGCATTTTCCGTGAAAAAAGGACACAATTAAAGCAAAGAGATGTAGAGAGACTTTTGAAACAACATTTCTTGTGCTACAAATATTTCCGAAATATTGAATATGAATATCATACTGTGTATTAGAGCTGCTCATGAACCGAACATGAACGGTCCATGTCCGAGAATGGTTTCACTTTTATGTTCATATTCGTTCAAGTTCTTTTCAAGTTGTTCGGAAGAGAAAGGATGTTCATGTTCGTTCATGTTCGGTTAAAATTCGAAAAAACTCATGGTTTATTGTCGTTTTCCATAGAAAAGGAACAAATTAACGAACATTTGAATAAAAGCGTGAACAATTTATTGATTCAATTCAATTTAATCGATAATAAGTCTTTATACAAAAATTTATTTATTTTATGCGTTTTTGTCAAAATTAATCTGTTTGACGTTAAGTCCCAACAAATTGACGTATTCATTTGCATCCCAAATGTTGAAATTTTCAGCACAGATTGGTGATGTTATGCCACTCAGTAATGCTATCTCGGTGGGTCTCTGGAATTGAAAATAAAAACAAAGATTCATTTAGTTTTGAAAATTCAAATATTCAATTTTTGGAAAAAAATTATTCGATTGGAACTTACATATGGGAAAAATGTCATTCTATTCACACTATCGAAATTCAACATCCGTTCCTCGTATTCATCGGTGGTTGGCATATCATAATGAAAGACATGATCAATTCTTGGAAGTTCTGAAATGAAAAAAATATAAAAAT
Source organism: Resseliella maxima (assembly GCA_029041755.1). Lineage (NCBI taxonomy): Eukaryota > Metazoa > Arthropoda > Insecta > Diptera > Cecidomyiidae > Resseliella > Resseliella maxima. The sequence goes on from JAQOWM010000204.1 coordinate 118,244, forward strand.
ATTAATTAATAATGATGAAATGGATGGAGATAGAACAGAATATTTACGAATTGTAGAAAGAGTAAACTTACCTAATTGGCTCAAACCATCTTCAGTAGCAATCAAGACTCTACGTTGACCAGATTTGAAGAAATCGAGTGTTTTAAAACGTTCGCATGTCGATAAATTTCGATGAATTGATAATGCATCATGGCCACTTTGAAGTAAATATTCAGCTATGAAATCGGCATCTCGATCCAATTCTACGAACACAATTACTCGATTCCACTCTTTGTTTTGTAGAATTTCCTCAAGTTTCATGAATCTTCTGTATTTGTTGATCGTGCAAAAGTCTAATGTGATTTTTGGTACTTTTGGCACAGGTTTCGTTGCTGCTCTTCCATTATTTCCTTTTCTGTTTAACATAAAGTTTTCAATGCACGAAAACAATTTTTCTTCATCAATTTTATCGTTGGAAATGATGTTCCTTTTGATTGCATTAATCGTAACACCTCTGCGTCCTTGCAATGTTTTCCTTGCATCTTTGATCAATTTGATATTCGACCATTTTTTCGAGATTGTTACTTTCACTTTTTTAACCATTTTGATATTTATTTTCACTTCTTCACTTTTTCAAAATTGGATAAATTATCAGAATTTCACTATTATCGATAAGATGAATTATTGTTGAACACTGTTCGATAACTGATAATATTATGGTATTCAATGCTGGTATTTATAGTCTTTTGAGAAGACTCGACTCCTAGTAGATTTGCGACATGTTCAACCATAAGGTCATTAAAACATCATTAGGAGAAAGAGTCACTCATCTAGGTAGATTTATTATGACAACAGGAGTAGTAATTAGGCAAAAGGTGAAATGCTTTGAAATAATGATTATTTTTATTATCCAAATACTACTATGATGTACTTCCTAAATAAATAAGTCTGTTTTCAATAGACACATCATTGATTCGCACAATGACTTATGGTTGACTATAAAACAATCTCATGACGTATTTTAAATACGTTTCTATATTGAAATTCTTCCCCACTTCTTCTATTTTTCCTAGGAGAGCTTCGATTGACCCGAAATTTTTTCTCAATTTAATTTTGATTTTTCAACACATGAAGATGGAAGAATAAGAGTGATATACACTAACACATGCAAACACACACGCACAGAGGAGAGATAAATAGAGAGAGAGAGAGAGAGAGAGAGAGAGAGAGAGAGAGAGAGAAGAAGGAAGAGAAAAAAGCGGAAAGAGGTGAATGTTGAAAAGAAAAACTTAGAAATAGATAGAAAGAGGATGAAAAAGAGAACAGAGACATTTAAATCTTTGAGCAAAAAAAAAACCATCATAAGTTATGATTCATAACCACGTCGGCAACAATCTGCATACGCACTTTTCAAATATGCAAATTACACAGGTGATTGAGTATCATTGTCTCTATTCCCATGCTCTGTAATTGAACCATTTTTATACATATGAAACTTAAAATATACATACTTTAAAATGACGACAATAGATCATAAATATGGTCATAAAATATCATGGCTACCAGACTCATTTGTGCAGGTAGCGGCATCCGCATCATATATGTACTACATTATGAGTCTGCATCGATCGGGAATTTCCCACGTTTCAAGTACTACTTTACACTGACCACTGGCCAATCCAATGGATGATATTAAAGAAATGGGTGCAATTATCGGCAAACGCACTTCTGAAAAAGGTAAATTAAATAAAAAAAAATTGATAATGATTACAAAATAAAAAATTGTTTAGATCAATTGAAAGTTAGGAAAAAAATTGGAAAAAACCTAAAAATAAGGGAAAAAGTAGATCAAAATAGTGTTGAAATTGAATTGTGTTTATTTTCGCCGTGATTAATTTGTATTTGTAATAAATATTTGTTTTTGTTTTATATTTTCTTTAGAATATTATCGGTTTTTACAAATGCAAGAGCAAATGCAATTAAAATGGCAAGTAACAATGACAAAACTTGCTGAAATATCAAAAGAGCTTGAGAAGTGTCTTGCAGAAAAGGATACTTTGGTTGTCAATTTAGAGCATATCAGCAAATTGTGGGAAGAAGAAAAAGAATTCCGCCGATCGGTGGAGTCTGAACGTAATTTTAATGTAAATATTTTAAAATGAACCACATTTTAATTGAAATTTACATTTTTTTTTTCGAAAAAACATGTGGCGTCAAAACAATTAATAGAATTGTTTTGTTCAATTCATGATCAAATTTGCTATTCCGTTGTTGACAAAATTGTATTTTTTCTTCAACAGAAAATGAAATTGAATCAAGCACATCAAGTTCTTCGCAATGATGAAAATGGAAAAGATGCAAATAAAACAGTTATAAATGGTGCAAGGTTATAGGTAAAAATAACTCAAGTGGTTATTCATCAGATGGTTCGCCAAATGACGGAAACAATGCAGAAAAAGAAAGCATTGAATGTGAAAATTTATCACAAGAATTTGATGCATTCTTTGCTGAAGAATGTAAAATTCAAAATCCCAACGATTCAGATCCGGCTACATCATCCAATAGCATATTGGACAAAACATTTTATGTTAAAAATGATTCAAAGAAAGTTGCCGACGAAGTTTCGTATGAAATTATCAACATAAATGATTGTGAAGAAGAAGAAATTGACACAAAGTCAACAAAAGGTGAAGCAAATGAGCAAAATCGTATGATGAAGCGTCATTATGCTAAAGAAGAAATGATCAATGAACAATTATCCATGCCAACTGAACAGAAAGTTCTTAAGATAAAATGCGATGTACATGAAGAGCCAATTTACGAACGTATCGATACGATCGATTCAGAAATCAATACAGTTATAGACTGCAACTGCAACTGAAAGTACAAAAACCAACGAAGACATTTCGCAACGTCTGTGGTAAATAAAACAACATGCTCGAACTAGCCTATATATTTGCATTCGCCAATACGTTTATATGTGTGCGTAAGTTGATTGAAACAGTCCGTTTCATCCGTTGCCGCTCTTCACTTAGTTCGATTTCAATCGACTTACGCACACATATAAACGTATTGGCGAATGCAAATATATAGGCTAGTACGAGCATGTTGTTTTATTTACCACAGACGTTGCGAAATGTCATATTTCAAAAAAATCGTACTAAATTTCAAAACACTTCTATCAGTGTATAGATTCATCTTGGGTATAATCGCTTATAAGTGCAATTTTTGTGATTTGTATATTCATCATGATTGTAAAGCACAACTCAAGTTACAAATGCATGACAAGAAATATTACATATCTGAATGTGTCCCTGAAGACGGTCCAAGCATACCTGCTTTGATTGTTCATTGTGTAAATGAGGTAAATATTCTGTTCATTTAGAATTTTATTATGTTTTTTTGTACAACAACTAAAAAGAAAATCGGAAAAAACTATATTCAAAAAAATTAATTCATTTGGACTTTTTTCTAAACAAAGATTTTACCAAATTCAAATTGATTTTAAAAATCTTTAAAAATGCAAATATTTAAAAGAATACGTGGTTTAAAAGAACGAGGAATTTATCGTGTTTCTGTTTCTGAAAAAGAGATTAAATTGCTTCTAGATCGTTTCAAGCGTTATAACACTATGCCAGATTTGTCAAATGTTGACATTCATGTCATTTGTGGTTGTATTAAACAGTATTTACGATCGTTAAAATAACCAATTGTTCCAGCGTATGTATGGAATGTATTATCGAATATTATTAGCCAAAATGAGGGTAGCTGAGCTGAAAAGAAAATTCAGAGGGAAATTGCTCAAATACCAAAAGGAAATCGTGACACATTGGCATATATGGTGTTGCATTTACAAAGGTAAATTCAATGGACAATATTCAATAGAATTTTTTTTGTCTCTCCAATAAACATTGAACTATAGAAAATGGAGATGTTTTTTTAAACCCATTTTTGTATGAAGAAAAACAATTAACGTAAAACCATTTATTCATTACAGAGTTGCAACATGTCCAGAAATTCAAATGCCAATTTCCAATTTGGCCCGTGTATTTGCACCAACTATTGTTGGATACTCAAAACAAACACCAGATCACAATGAAATGTTGAATGAAACAATCACTCAACGAAATGTAAGTGTTTTTTTCTTTTCTTTTCTTTTAAATAATTTTATTTCAAATTTATTCAGTTGGAATTTTTTTTGAAATGAAATGATGAAAGAACAAAATTAAACAAAACAATAAAAATGAAAATTAAATATTTTTTTCGCTTTAATTTCAGATCATGCAACATCTTTTAAATTTTCCCACAAACTATTGGTTCCATTTCATCTGTGAAGGTATGAAAGATTTCTGAAGAATTTCATTCATCGATCATCAATTACCCCAATTCGATTTGATTTGAATAAAAATAATTCGAAATATTGAGCGCTTAAAAAGACAATGGTATTTGTCTCTTCAAAAAAAAAAAAAAAAAAAAACAAAAAAAAGAAAATACAAATGATAAAATAATCAATCATCAATCAAATGATATTTTGTTACGTTTATTGTATTCATAATACAAATGACATATCCAGTTGCAGAAATTAACATACGAAAAAATATAAATTAGTTGTTAAGCATCGATCCAGTTTCAATTTGATTTAAAATACAATCAAGTTAAAAGAAAAGAAAAAAAAAACGATTTATTTTTCATTCGCATGGAATATTTCATAATCATAATTTATTTGTCAATTTGAAAAGATTTGTTTATCCGTTTTGAATCAAAAAACGAAATTTTGTTTCGAAAATAATTCAACAAACCAATATGTAATAGTTGTAAATGACAAAAGAAATTGAATAAAAAAACGACGACAACAAAAATTACGTTTTTACATATTTTTCTAGTCTACTTAACATTTTTGCCATTGGAATTGTGCCACCAACTGGACTTGAATAAACGAATCAAACAGATCCGAATATTGTTCGATCTGCATGACATGTCGATCAAAAATTCGAGGAAAAAAAAAGAATACAGAAAAACTATTTTTTTTTTATCTTAAATTACAATTAATTTATCTAAAATATCAGAAACTATACCTTCACATCCTGAGTCGAATGATAGAAATGAACCTCGATTAAATTCAAACTTGAAAACCTCACGAGTAATATTTGGTTGCGCATAGCAAAGAGTACGCCAGCTCAATTCAAGCAACATGTTTTCTAGTATTGGGATTATAGCCACGCGTTAATCTATATATATAAAAGTGAAAGTTTGTATGTTTTTCCGGGGTAATCTCTGGAACGGCTCAACCAATCTGGGCAATCCAGATATCGTTGGAAAGTTCTCAGGCCCGAAAATTTTTTTTTTAAATTTGTCCCAAAGACTTCAAATGTAAAAATTTTCATTTCTGAAACATTCCAAAATATTCCGAATGTCACAAATTTCACTTCAGGCACATTTTTGAGGCATAAGACAGTTTGGGAAATTTTGTGAAATTTTCAAGCATTGGTTGAAAAGGATTTGATAAAGCTTGGTGTCAATTAGGTTTTTCTTTATACTTATATATTTTGTGGAGACGTCGCATACATTACCATCATCAAATGCCAAGCACGGTTGAATCTAAAATTGTGTATGCATCACATTCAAACTTTTATATTGAATATGGCGTCTCCATGTATCTTATCAAACCTGAAAGCTCGAAAGACCATAATATTCAGGCAAAATTTGACAGATACTTCCACATTTGGGAGTCAATAACTTTACATTTGTTATTGTAGGTTTAAAACCCAAAGCAGAGTGTTTACAGGGCACTTAGTGGTTACTACGCGTTATTAAATTCTTTCTTAAATATTATATTTAATTCAAATCGAGACATTCAAATAATAATTTTCCACATTTTTAAGTTTTAAGAGAGCTGGGATGATTCGAATTTAATTCGTGAATTTGAAGTGGCTGATTTGAAAGTATTGCGTATGGTTTTGAATGCATCGCGCGGGGACCAATGGGAGAACAGAACTAGAAATGAGAAAATATATGAGGATTTGAATGTGGATTCGATAGATGAAGCAGGGATTAAAATAACGGGCCGTTCTTCCCAATTCGGGCCGTTCTAATTTTGAATCGGGCCGTTCTAAACATAAAATCGGGTCATGAGTTTTTTTTTACTAATTGCAAATAATACACAAAAAACCATAGAAAATGTCTCCTACAAAACTACATTTCATTATGTTATTTTTATAAAGAAAAACACTTTAACAGTATTCATTTCTCAAATGCTTTTGAACAGTTTCATGAAAAGCAGTGTATAGTAGAATACAAAATCATTTCAGGGTATTTATGATTTTGTAAACAATCAATCCGTTAATGTAAACAATGTTAAACCACACCACACACTACACAGTGCAAAGTAAACTGCGATGCGATTCGCATCATGCGAACAATATTACAAAAGTTTGTAATCATTTATATTTCCATAACATTACGAAAATGAATTCACCAGAAAAGACAAATAAAAAATCTTGTTCAATCAGAGCATTTTTTCAACCGATCGGTAATATTATTTATTTTTTTTTTTTGGTTATTTTTATAGTTTATGAGTTTTTTCGATGTGGTATTGATTTTCTTTGTGTTAAATTCTAAATAGGCAGTAATATAAGCAAAGAACAATGTGAATGTACAGCAACAACGTCGAGAGTAATTACATTTGATGATGAAATTCGAAACCAAACTGCACAATCAAGCAAAATTCCGCAGGATAATTTACCACAATCGCCTGATCAAAATGTATTGCGTGATATAAGACCCAAAAATAATCTTGACACTGCACTTGATTTTAATAAAGAGTGTGAAAAGCATGTAGAATTTTTTTCAGTTGTGAAAAATGGCATCAAACTGCGTTATGTAAGATGCAACACATGTTTAAAATTCCCTAATATTGTCAAAACATTCACAGAAAACAGAAAAATGGCACCAATCACAACAAATGAAGGAACGAGATATCGCAAATCACATCTCGAAGAACATTTTTTATCGAAATTTCACATACAATGTAAAAAAGCAAAATTATTAGATTCAGGAACAGAAAATCAGAAAAAAGGTGAAATGGATATTCACATTAATAACGCAAATAAAGCACTTGCTAATCACATTGGAAAACTTCTACTTCAAGTTTATAATGATGGAAAAAAAAGTCACACTATCAGCGTATAGCTGGCCATCGCGCTATGTTTCATCTGAAGCTGGAAATTATTTTAATTTTGATAACGTTAATGAGCCGGTTATTCCACCAAACTTAAATTTGCAATATGTAAATTTGCCATCTCACTTAGAGTTGTTATCATGCATCGTTAAATCTCATGAAAATGAATTTAAAAAGAAGCTGGATTCAGCACTCGCATGTTCTATTCGAGCTGATGGATCAGTAGATCGTACACAGGTGGACAAAATCAACGTGATGTTGAAATTGGTCACAGAAGATGGAGTAAAATGAATTGATTCTACTTGGCGTAGCTGAACAATCTGAGCGAGGTGCAATTGGTTTATTGAATGCAATTAAAACGGCTATGTTAAATAATCTTGAAAAAAATGATTACACGAAGCTCATGCAAAAAATATCCTCCATTTGTACAGACGGTACAAATGTAAATAGTGGCGAGCGAGGAGGTTTATGGAAATTATTTGATGACGAACTTCGAATTGAAAAATCGCAAATTCCATTAATTAAAATTTGGTGTTCTGCCCACCGATTGGATCTCGCTTGGGATGATATTTGCTCAACACATAAACAAGTTCAAAGATCGATGAATGTAGTTAGTTCAATAGCAACATATTTCCACACTTCATCACTACGTTTAAATGAAATGAAAAAAATTGCCGACGAGAATGGTTTTACTTTGCTCTCACTTCCAAAATTGTTTGCCATTCGCTGGACTCAGTATACGTGTACGGCTGTGAATAACATATTGCATTCTTGGCGAGCGTTGGTTGCTTATTTTTCAAAGTCAAAGGAACGATGTCCACAAGCGACTGGATTTTGGAGTTTCTTTTATGCGAACAAAATTTGAGACTTCTAGCATTTATTGCTGATATTTTACAGATTTTTCAACGGTACCACAAAAAAATTCAAAGTGATACTTTGACAATTGTCAGTTTGATTACTGATTTAGAAATGTTACGAAAATCACTTGCAAATATGAAACAAACAACTATATTGGGTGGCTGGGAAAATGCGTTAAAAAATGGAATCATAGATGAAGATGGAGTTTCTTTTCTTAATGGAATTGAGCTCACACAAAAAAAAACAGAATTCGCTCGAACGAAAATATTGATTTCACATTGATTCGTGAATCGATAATAGATACTATAATTGAAAACATCTCGAACCGTTTTTCATCGGATAAGGATTTGACAGATATCATCATTCCATTTATTTCTTTTCAATCCGATGCAAATTTAAATTGGATTCATGATCTTTTTGGCGCTGATTTGGATTTATCACTTATTTCAATACAGTATAATGAACTCATTGAATTAAAATTCGATCTTGGCCTTGACGTAAATTTACAAAACAACATTAATTCATTGATACGAAACACGGACGCTCGGTCAAATTTTATAGATATTTTGACTATACTTTGTCGAATTCAGGCATGCACACCTCACTCAGTGGATGTTGAACGTTGCATCAGTTCGAATAACTTGCTCAAAACGCCCGTACGAAACAGAATGTGTATTGATACAGAAAACAAATATTTATATATTCATTTCAATATGCAGTCTTTGCAAAATTGGGATCCGCGTCGTGCTATTTCAGTTTATTTGAACGAAAAAAAACGAAGAGAACGAGTATCAACATCAAAAACAACAGAAGCACAATATTTCAATGGAATATTTGATAAAATAGAAAAAGATGAATTAGATCTTGATGAGCCAAAAATCAAGAAAAAAAAGTTCTGAAAACTCCATATTAAATGAAAACATTGTAATTTCATCATTTTTTACTTATATTAAATGAAATATAGATATTTGAAAAATCGGGTCGTTCTAAAAAAATCTTATTTTATTCTCTGAGATGAAGTATATAGTAAGTCAAGATTGTGATGGTTTAGACATGTACAATGTATGAATGAGTATCGTTTGTAAAATAAAAAGGTAATTTCGAATGCTGAAGTGAATGCGCCGAGAGGGAGAGGGAGACAACGAAGACAATATTTAGATTCCGTGAAGAATGATTTGAATGAAGGAGGGTATGACTAGAATAGGGAAACCCAATACCTGGTTCTTGACAGAGCATGCTAGAGAAGAATTGCTAGAGGGCTACCATTACTAGACAGATCAGACGCTGAAGGACATTAATGGTCTATAAATGATTGTTGTTGTTGCTGTTAAGTTTTATGTCTTAACATCAAATCTACATTTTTTTTAGCAGAAGATAATAAAATGATCGTAGAAAATAACTTCATATCATTTTAGATTTATCTCTGGTGCAGATTCAAACTGAAGATTCGTTTCCAATACCATAAAGTAAGATAATATCGTTTTTATATTGTTCATGTGTTTATGTGTTTATCTCATTTTCTGTGAAAAAAGGACACAATTAAAGGAAAGAGATGTAGAGAGACTTTTGAAACAACATTTCTTGTGCAACAAATATTTCCGAAACATTGAATATGAATATCATACTGTATATTAAAGCTGCTCATGAATCGAACATGAACGGTCCATGTTCGAGAATGGTTTCACTTTTATGTTCATATTCGTTCAGGTTCTGTTCAAGTTGTTCGGAAGAGAAAAAAAGATGTTCATGTTCGTTCGAGTTCAAGTTCAGTTTTTTCATGATGTCCAAGTTCCGTTCATGTTCGTTCATGTTCAGTTAAAATTCGAAAAAACTCATGGTTTATTGTCGTTTTCCATAGAAAAGGAACAAATTAACAAACATTTGAATAAAAGCGTGAACAATTTATTGTTTTTTTATTCAATTCAATTTAATCGATAATAAGTCTTTATACAAAAATTTATTTATTTTATGCGTTTTTGTCAAAATTAATCTGTTTGACGTTAAGTCCCAACAAATTGACGTATTCATTTGCATCCCAAATGTTGAAATTTTCAGCACAGATTGGTGATGTTATGCCACTCAGTAACGCAATCTAACTTAGTTTGTACTGTTTCATAAAGAATTTTTCATATTCGATAACGAATCAATTTCATGTTTAAAATGTTCTTTTATCTTTTGCTCTCGCCTAAATCATATTTAATATAGAATATGAAAAAACCAACACTCTTTTTATGTATTTATTTCATCATTTATTTTATGAAAAAAAATAGTGATTTCCACATTGTTTTTCTATCACAATTTGTGATTGACAAACATTTTTTTCATGTCTAAGCCATTTTTTTCCTATAAAACTATACATTATAACTAATTTCTCAACATATGTATGAAAAGAGACAAAAACTAATAACATTTAATTTGAAATGTATGATGTGATTCGGTTTTGCTATTTTTTAGGCAACCTGAGCAGCTCAGTTGGCTAGCGTCAGTTGCCTAACGGTCGCACAAAAAACATCACAGCACATAAGTATCCTTGCGTTCGATGCTCGCATTCACAATGCAGTGAGAAACGTTGTTTGTGCGTCCGTTAGGCAACTAACGCTAGCCAACTGAGCTGCTCAGGTTGCCTAAAAAATAGCAAAACCGAATGTATGATGATGTGAAATGTTCTGATAAATTGTTAATGTTTGGTTGCACCGTACGAAATGAATTTAATGTTTTTTCATTGTTTGAAATGAAACAAAATTGATTTGATGTTGTTATGTTGAAATTGTCTTGATTTCATTTTCTGTCTTATTTAACTGCTGCAATAGTATATCACGATCTATATCATTGATCTCAAAAAACAAATCTTTGTTCAGATGTAGTAGTAAAATGTCTTCAAGGCGTTCTTCTGTAAGGCGACATCGTTTTTTTGTAAAAATATGATCCAAGTGAGAAAAATCTCTCTCAACTTGGACTTCGGTTGGTGGCACGCTTAACACCACAATTGCTAGCTCATATAACTCTTTATGCTCGTTTTTATTAGTTTTTCAATATTCAAATACTGAAGCATCAGCTGATAATTGTTTTGGTTGAAACGAATCAATAATTGATTCAATGTCGACAGCTTTGTCTATGATTTGGGCTTCTTCTTCAGGTGGTTTATTTTGACCAAAAAATTTGTTCATGGCTGCGATATCATCAAAGAAGTGATCATCAATGAGTTATTGAATATAATATTCTTGCGTTTTTCACTTTCGAGAGGTTTATGTAAACGCTGGGCAAGCCCAGTTTTATATTTTGATGGCCTTGAAATTCATTCTTCCAAATGAAGTATCATAGTTATCCAGTGACTGTATACATCACATAATGTAAGCTTTTGATTTTGAAATGCTAAAGTTGCCCGATATGGAATGCCAAGAAACTAAACCAGTCCTTTCAAAATTGTAAATTTCCCGATCAAAACTTTGAACAGCTGCAAATTTTTCACATTTGCATAACACAATCCTACAAAAAAATTTGATACCAAAAGTTTCTAGTTGTGATTTTCTATTAGTATGGAATCTTTCGAGCGCAAAAAAGCAAAAAAACTGATATCACGCAGCGCATTTAAAAAATTCACGGTCAAATGTATGAAAATAGTCAATTTTCGGGTATTGCACTCACGTTTTTAACATTTTTGTGATCGATATCAATATCAGCGACAGCTTCTTTTGTGGTCAATTGTAAAGTGTGCGCTGCACAGTTTATGTCTCTTACGTCAAAAAGCATATGTACGCCATGTGCAGCTAATTCAGTTGACATTTCCTTCAAAAGTGTTGAGTTTTCTTCCAAACCATAATCACCAAACAATATATTCAGCGCTTCTTCATCTGTTTCTTTGTCCACCATTTTAGATAATATATTTCAAATATAATATTTGCGATTTCTATATCTATCATTTCATCATTGCATGAAAAGTCAGTTGAAAGATTCCCTCGAAGATTCCTCATTGCATTTTTTTCCTTATCAGCCAATTGCTTTTAATTGGCAATTTCTGTAGAAGCTTGCTTTTGAAATTCTTCATTTATTTCACGAATCATTTTAAGGATATTGGCCCCGTTATCTGTAGTGATTGTTAATATTTGCGTCGGTTCGATACCATATTCTTTCAAATGATCAATTATTATTTTTGCAATATATTTGCCAGTATGACGTTTTTGCAACTCAATCATTCTGACGGATCGAATTCTTAGCTTTCCATTGTATATATATTGGAGATTTACTCGTAGAATTGACCGATGATTTTTTGACACGATGTCAACCATCATACTTAATACTCGTCCCTTAACTTCATTTTGAATCTTTAGGCGTACTTTCTGCGCAGTTTCAGTTAGGTGTTTTTTTACTTCAGGTAAATTTGAGTGGCGAACCACCTTTGTGCAATTTGTCTAATTTTTTTCTTATTATCGATTGAAAATCGGAATCTAAGAGAGTATTGAATGGGCCTACCATTGATTGTAACCATTTCTGTGCAGTTTTGTAAAAGCTTTAGTCGTTTAAGGGCCAATGGCTCCTTTTTTCTGCCACTCAAATCACAGAAGTTATGTGGTTTACATGATTTCAAATGAGATGCCAAATTTCCTTCTTTTGTTCTATTCTTTATTTCATTGCACAACAGGCATTTGTAAAAAAATTTCTCCATTCCGTTTTCATCGAGAGTTTTTTTTATCAAATTCAAAATATTCCAACGACTTTGCTGTTATTGTTTCCATGTTTCAATTTCTTTTTTTGCTTGGACTATCAGATTTTCTTGGACTTTCAACAACTCGCAAATTCATAATAATTTTGGTTGTGAATTTTAATAACAGAAATTTTTATATAAATCGAATGTTTATTCAGATGAAAAATGAAAATAAACTACACAGAGAGATGAGTATGAAATACAATAGCTAAGTGTCGCGGGCGCATCAATTTTAACGGGAAGTATGCGTTGCAAATTATACATAAAATACAGTCACCATTCTTTTGTGGTTGACGCCGATTTGTATCTGTTGTTGTATGAGGGGAATCATATTATCCGCATCATCATTTTGACAATCGAAGTCTGTGGTTACTATGTGAATAGTATAGCACGAAGTTTTTTCATTGAGGCTTGTATATTTGCACTAGTTACTATTTTCCTCTGTTTTGGCATTTATTATTATTATTTTTTTTTTTTTTTTGTATATTTTTTTGAAGTTAAAAAAAGATCATGCAAATTAATTGTTTAAATCCAAAATAGTGTTGGCTTGAAATATTTAACTTCTTTTTTTTTGAATTTCGGTTGCTTCATTTGAATTGAACGTATGATTGAATTGAACGTATGATTGAATCAACGAAATTTTTAACGGCGTGAATTCACACAAAGACAGACACTAAGACATACAAAGGAAAAATATAGATTCCAAGTATATTCATTTATTAACGCATGAACCAGCGACGCATTCAACACGCAAGTATATGTGCATATTACAAAGACAATGTAACATCAGTTGAAGCGCATCTTGATTCAGAGTAACGTCGATGTAATTAGAATAAATTAATTCACGGCTTCAAAGACACTTAAAAGATTTATTTATTTAAAATCTAACCGCTATTCATCATGTTCGTTGTGGTTTATTTGTGCGATGCTGTAAAGCATATCATTGTTCCACAAAAATTCATTTTTGGACTGTCTCAAAAATCGTTAAATAATAATGGTAAAAACAGAAATCGTAAATTTCTAGTTTTTTGGTCTAAAAACGCAATTTGTGACGGCATTGTAAATTCAAGTTGCACACCAAAGTTCAATTTGAATGTAAGTACGGGTTTCCCACCAATTGGCAGAAATGAAGCTTGCTTTGTGGCTAAAATCAAACATTTTTTCGGTAAGTCGCATTCAGTACTCTATATTCTATTTTCTCAACAGTTTTCAAAAATATGATTTCTTTTATTGTTTCAATCATTGAATAACCTTATTTTTTTTTTGGAAAAAATTTAAAATGTTCATTTCATTTGATTTGATTTTTCAGAATCGTATGAAGAAGCGAAAGTGTATTGTGACAAATTTCGTGCACAAGAACCTGTTGCTCATAACCCACGTGATGCCACATGCTTGGTTTCGGTATTCTCTAATGAAACCTATTCAAATAATACATCACAATATGATGCAGAAAACAACCTTGAAAATGAAATTGATATTCCTATTGCATCTGAAACAAATAATGATATCAAAGATCCATTGGAATTAGTGGCTTTGGAAGAAAATGAAATCGCAATATTTAACGAAGTTTTTGAAGAAAACGATAATTTTAATGACAACAATGAGCAGCAAGAAAATATAAACACAGAAGAAGTGCAAGCATTAGATGTATTGACCAATCAAAACATTGCAAACAATGAACAGCAAGAAAATTTACAACCACAAGTAGTGTCCACAGTTGATGAATCAGAAAACGATGAAGTCATTCATGATCATCAAGTGGTAGAAGACCTTGGTGATGATTGTCAAATCAATTATATTCGCAGTGACAACATCTTCAAACCCTTTGATGTTAGCTACCAAGTCAAAATTAATGATGAACTTTCCGGCAATATTCCCTTCAAGGAAAATGTTAGTCAGCTTTTTAAAAAAAATGATTATGATTATAAGTATAGGTAATTTGTTATATATATTTTGTAACAGGCTAATAAAGACCGCGCATATTTGATCGACACACAAGAAATAAAACTTCCCTTAATGGTAGTCAATGGATTGATGTCATTGTTTCAACCACCTCGCAAAAGAGCTATTTTAAAGGACAAAAGTTTTATAAAAGCATTGCTGATTATCACATGCACTTTGAAAACATTTCAAAACATGGACTCAATCGAACAAATTCCAAAAATGATCATGAATTTTATTAAAGGTAAAATTAGAAATTGATCTAAAGTTATATTCAATTAATTTTTTTTTTTAAAAAAATCTTTTTTAGTTGAAATTGGGGAGAGGGAGAGAGAAGGAAAAGGTTTTTTGGGGTTAAAAAAAAGGGGGGCCAGGGGAACGAAATAAAAAAACGGAACTATAAAAAACAAATACATTTGTTATCGGATGTGATTTCAGCTTACGTTGGATTTTTCAATCAAAACTGCCCTTTGGACTACATTTAGGTGTACATATTTTTCATCCACAACAATGATGAAATTACATTTTCTTTTATTAGAAAACTGTTTTTTTTTTTGGCTTAGACATGAAAAAAAAGTTTTTCAATCACAAATTGTGATAGAAAAACAATGTGGAAAGAAAAACAATGTGGAAATCCCTTTTTTTTTCATAAAATAAATGATGAAATAAATACATAAAAAGAGTGTTGGTTTTTTCATATTCTATATTAAATATGATTTTGGCGAGAGCAAAAGATAAGACAATATTTTAACCATGAAATTGATTCGTTATCGAATATGAAAAATTCTTTATGAAACAGTACAAACTAACATTGTTTTCACACAATATTTCAATTTCATTTTTTCTTGTGTTTGAGAAACGCGTTAGCGCATCATTTTATTTTGTACTGTATTGTTCTGTGAAATGAATAAAAACAATAATATAATATCACTCATATTATGATATACATACAAGTATGGACGAGTGTGTCCACTCGCGCTTCACACACAGCAGTACCGTGTTCGAAACTCATTGAGTCGACTTCTTTTTTTTTTTCTCTTTCGATATGCAATATTTGCTTTTCATGTCTGACGTCCTTTTCTTTCGTCCATTGTTTCTATCCTTTAAATTAGGAATAGCTGTAAATTTTCCATTCAGAAAAATTTGCATTTGTATAAATCATCAACCTATCAGCGTATTGTACATAAGCAATCTTATTCTGTTATAAATTTTGGATTTAATGATTGGTCAAAATATTAATAAATAGAATAAGATTGTTTAAGAATATCAAGCCATTGGCTGATAATTATTTCGACAGATATACATATTTCTTATTGAACATTTTGCAGCCAAATATACATTCTATCCATAATCAATTGAAAAAAATCAAATTTGTACGAATTATGAACATAGAAAAAAAAAAGAAATCGACTCAATGAGTACCGAACGCCATACCACAGTGTTTTGAGGCGCGAGCGAACACACTCGCCCAGTTGATATGTGAAAAAATGCTTGATATAAACATTACTCTCTCTGAAAAAAGAATTTTGTACAATGCATAAATTGAGATGTACTGTTCAGAGTAAATAATGTTTATATCAAGTATTTCGTCAAATATCAACTGAACAAAAACTGTGTTAACATTGATTTACGAAAATGCTTAGAAGTTTTCATCGTGTTTTATAAAACAATTTTTTTTATTATTTAAATTTTATTTAATCAAAATAATGAAAAATAAATAACAAAAGCGACTACATAGAAATTTGATTTCACGCATCAATCGACTTATTCACGTCAAAGCATGCTAAGACCAAATTGCATGGGCAAATTCAAAAAAAAGAAGAAGAGACAAAGCATAGGCATAGCAAGCAAGCGTAAATAAATACAAACGATGCGAACACAAATAAAAAGATAATAATGAGTTGAATAAAATGCAAACAAACCGACAAAAAGTGTAAAAATGAAATTTCATGCAAAAATAAGAAATAGAAAGAATGAAACATAAGGGGTTCAGCAGCCACTTCTCCGCTAAAATATGTTTTAAATCGTTAGCATATTTAACTGTGTTTGTGAGGCGACAACAGCGTAACTGTGTCAATAATATTACGCGACAAATGCTAAACAAAAATGCGTTCATCAGAATTCTACGCATTACATTTTTAAGCGTAACAAGAATCAATACAATTTTGATCAAATAATTAGAAAAAGTAATTAGAATTCTAGGCGTTACATTTTTAAGCGTAGTAAAATCAATGAAATATTTTTGGTCAAATTTGGGAACAAATTCGTGCGAAAAAAGAACACCAAAAAGCATTTCAACCAAGACAATTTTTTATATACAGTCTCAAGGCGAAGCAGTAAGGAAGGCAAAACATGAAAATTCATGTAAAGTAAAGAGCAAATTACACATTACAAAGCGATAACAAGCAATGACGAGCATAAGCAAACACAATACAATAAAAATAAATAAATGCGAGTGACAAAAATGAATCCTACATATTGCAAATGAGGCATAATAAGAATCAATACAATTTGGTTCAATTTGCAAAATGCGTCAGTGTGGATTCTCACATTACGTTTTAAACATCTAACGGTGTTTTCAATACGATTGTATGATCGTATCCCACACGTTTTGTGTCAGGCGAAATCACGATAAAACATGAAAATGTCACAAGAGCCTAAATTGGAATACGAAATAAGAACAGTTATACTGGTATCGAAAAAAAAAAACATGTGCTTTGCATTGTGCTCTCAATGCTCTCAAAATATACACGCGATGATGATAAATGCGTCAAGAACGGTTCTCGTTTGCAAGAAAATCAAAAACACAGCACAATTCGGCTGGTGAAATGTTCAATCGAAGCGATATTGACAACATTCACACATTACCGCTATTCAATATACGTTGAATCATTCGTTTGTGTTTGTGACGCTGCAGTGGTCAATGAAATAATGCGAAAAAAGCGAATACACTAACACAGTCAAACGAGTAAATGCCGGTACGCAATGATGTAAAAATGCAAAACAGAAAAATTTGCAAGCATCAAATAAAGGAAGTAAAGTTTAATGCATCGATCTTTTTTACTTCCGATTACGCAAAAACTTACATCACGTAAACAAAGCAAATCAAACATGCCGACAATCACGAACCCTTTGATACGGGGGGAGCATGTTCAAAGCAAATCACATATTATGCGGGAAATATTATGAAGATCAATGCGTGATTATAAGACGCGATGTATTATGTTCATCATGTTATGAAAACATTTTATGCAAATTGAAGCAAAGAGATGTCTTAAAGCGTTCCAATAAAAATATTTTATCAAGCATTAAAATAAAAATATAAATCCAACATCAAAGCAAATAATGTTTGTTAGTTTTGTTTAATTAATGTCCCCAAAGCGGTGCTAATCCAAAACGTGAAATACAAACGAAAAATAATCTAAAGCGAATTATAAAGCATACTTTGCCAAATCTCATTCAAGCATTAATATAAGCAAGAGAACATGCAAATAAGGCGAAAAATGAAATTTTATCGGTAAACGAGTAGAAAAAGTCATCTGGATTTCTTTATGTTTTTCTTTGTTTCTTTCTCTCTTTCTCCTTCTCACATAAACAAAAATGGTCAACACTCCATAAACAATTGAATGTGGTCATAACAGTGAGTAAAAAGGCGGCTTATTCAAAATGCGTTTGGAACATTCGAGAAGGTGAAATAAATTTCATCCAAGCAAACATTAAAGCAAATTCGCAATACAATAAGGCATGAAGCGACACAAAACAAAGTTGTTTTTCGTTGTTCATACAAAGCGTAAACTATATAACACTGACAATTGTCATGCTTAAACAAGTGTGTGTGTGTGTTCAGAGTCACAGTTTAAGCTATACGCACACTAATGTACACAACAACAGTCGACGAGATACAAATGTGGCAAATTGGTACGATACAAGTGATGACGCGATCTTTTTCACTTCGAACGCTTCAACAGTACAGACGTTGTGAATAATAATTATCCACTCTGATTCGACGCCATTTTGTTGAAATATTTGTAAAGTTCCTGTAGTTGAAATAATTTGACACAAATTTATTTAAAACAAAAGTGAATAACCCAGAAGCAAGCTAAAGTGTACATCAGACAATCATTCAAAATTTCAAGCAAAAGCATTTAATTATTCAAAGCAAGCGTTTTTCTTCATTAAAGCGATACAAAAATGAGCAAGACGACAACCAATCAAGCAAATGAAGCATTAATTAAGCAAATAAAAGCAATGCATGATTACAACATCAGAAGAATAAATCGTTTCAAATCTCAAATAGAATGTGAAGCGACATTTCTTGCATGGTCAAAAGGCGAGATAAATGAGCGTATCAAAATGATCGAAGATACACACAAACAGTTAGTTGAATTCCACATGCAGTTAATATGCAAAGATGCCGAAGCTAACAACGCAATCGACAGTGACAATATTGATGATTTATGCATATCATTGAAAGCAAAATTGTGCGATAGAGTCGAAGTATTAAACATACAAGCGTCTGAAAGGCAGGAACCATTTCGTATTGAAGTGGAAACTGATTCGTCAAATATTCCAAATACTTGGGGTAGGTTTGACGGTGATCATGACAATTGGGATTCATTCCGTGATCGATGGAGGACAATGCATGAAAACGAAAAAATTAAACCTACAGTTTAAAAAAATTTAAATTTACACACTTGCAAACAGCATGCATTGACGCTGCTGTTAGGAGCATTAGGCGAATGGGATTTGACTGACGATAATTATTTCAAAGCATATGAACGACTAAAGTCAATATATGAAGACAAATACATGCAAGTAAAAGCGTTTATGCGTAAATTAGCTAAACTACCTCACATGAATTCTTCAAGCAAATCGTCAAAATGGATGACAAGTACCCATATGTTGTGTTCACCGTAATTGAGCGGATGGATACAGACACATACAGAGCATGGGAAAAATACAGACCAGGCCTGGCGAAATGCCAAACGGCTAATGCGAATGCAAACAAGATCGGAAATTACATTCCAACTTGGAGTGAATTGGAAGAGTTCTTAGAAGGCGAAGTAACAATTCGCGTACACGCAGAAAAACGCGAAAAGGCCAACCAAAATGACGGGCCATGCGAAAAAAGAGAATGCAATAAAGAATGTCAAAATTGCAAGCCAGCCGTTAGATTTCATAACAGCATGATTTGTCCAAATGCAGAGATGAATACCAAAGCAATCTTAACAGTAAGCAATAGAAAGCGAAAAAATCAAAGCAAATAAAACTCAAGCAATAAAAGCAAAAATAGTTTCCATGAAGTATTAGATGCAGTCAAACGTAAACAAATTGGAAAGTTGATATTAGGCGCAAAGTAATGCAATGGAAACAAACAAGCATACAATAATAGGTGCGAAAAATGCTGATGGAAGCGATAATAATTCATTAACAAAAAGGCTCACAAATGCGTTCGAATACTGTGTGATAAGCGTAAGCGAATAAATGTTTGGCAATTATTTGGTCAAATTATTCTAGACAAATTTGTAACCAAGAAGCAAAAATTGAAAGATTTCTCCAAATTCAAGCGTAAGCAAAATAAGATTCAAAATTTAAAAAAAAGCGTTCTAAGGAGTAAAATCAAAAATCAAAAAATTGAATTGATATTATTGGAATCAACAAAGCAGAGAAAGCGTTCAGCATCAGCATAAAGCAATAACGATCAGCACAAAGATTCCATTTTTTTTTTCATTTTCAGGTGCAAGTGAAAGATGTGTAAAAGCAAGGCGAATCTAAGCGGTTAAAAAGTACCTTTTTAACGGGGGGAGTGTTAGAAGCGATACATACTAGAGGCGATACACACTCACACCAAATATACACACTCACACAATCATATCAATATACACTCTTTCACAGCATCAACGACAACATAAACGGCAGCAGAGACGCTGCCGTCTTAATATATAGTTAGTTGAGAGTTAACATTAAGAGAGAGAACATCAATAAATCAGATAATTATTATAACAAATATAAACACTGTATTTCATTAAAACTCACAAACATAGCACGCTATCGAACAGCTTGCATTCGTGTCACATCCAGCGAAGAGATTTCTCATTTCATTGGCAAATAAATTAAAGGCAGATTACTTCTTGAGTGCACAAGATGGAAATTAAAAGTATTTTAATGCAAAATTAACTGATAATTGTTGGTCAAACTGATGGCAAAATAAAAGAATACACTAAAGTTGAGCTCAGCTTGACTTGATGAACAACCTAGTTTCAAATGATTGACACTTTCCATTAGCGAAATTCCATTTGATGTAGGAAAAAAACATTAAAACTGAACTGAGCACCTCATTTTCTGAATCTCGATAAGGAAAAAATCCATCAATTTTCTTTTTACTTTGTAAAAACATATTTGACTTTTTTTATGCATCGTCAATCCCGTTTTATCCTTATTCCATAGTTTTTCATCCATGTCATTAATTGAATAAGTAGACTACTTTTCATTGCATTAATTTAATTTCATTCTTTTGATATTGTTTGGGTGTTTTGAATTGAAAGAATCAATATGAATTCGATTTTATAAACGAATTCAGTAAATTTCACTAGCATAAATGTATAGTTGACAAAAAATTTCTAATAAGCTCCTCATGTATTCTTTCAATTAACTCGAACAATAAAAAAGTGTTTGAACTCATAGAGATGTATATTAGAAACACTTGTGCAAACAATTTTCGATCAATGACAAAACACATGAAAATGTAAAATTCCTGATACATGTATATAACAGCTTTTTTACGTACACACAACTTCTCGCTTGGCTGACATTGGAAATAAAATGACTCACATCTGGTTTAGGTTGTACCAGGTATACAACTATGAAATGAGACTTTTTTTTTCAATTTCAAATGTTTATTAACAAAAAATAGTAACAAATTTGTTCTTCAAAGTAATGGCCATTGCTAGCTACACATTTTTCCCATCTCTCAGGCAATTTGTGGATTCCTCGCCAGAAAAATTGTTCCTCTTTTGAGCCAAACCAGTCATCGACCCATTTTTTAACATTTTCGTAAGAATCGAAGTGCTGCTCGGCAAGTGCGTGTCCCATCGATGAAAATAAGTGGTAATCGGAAGGAGCCAAGTCTGGTGAGTAAGCCGCATGGGGTAGTTGTTCCCAGCTGTACGACTCTACCAATTCCAGAGTGTCCTTCTTTCAGTGTGGTGGTGCATTGTCATCAAGGAAAATTACTTTGTGTTGCCTAGTTTGATATTCTTGGCGTTTTTGACGAATTGCACGATTCAAATAAGCTAATTGTTGTTGGTAGCGTTCACCAGTTACAGTTTCACCAGATTTTAGCAGGTCATACCAGATCACACCACGGTTATCCCAAAAGACACAGAGCAATGCCTTCTTTCCGAAGCGATCTAGCCTTGCAGTCGATTTTGCACATTTGCCGCGCCGAACGTACGATTTTTTTCGCTTGGGATTCTTGAAATATATCCACTTTTCATCGCCAGTCACGATTCGATGCAAGAATGACTTCCTTTTGTACCTGGCGAGCAGCATTTCACAAATGGTTTTTCGGTTTTCTTGCTGTCTTTCAGTCAGTTCATGTGGCACCCATCTTCCCACCTTTTGAATGTATCCGGCTGCTTTTAAACGTTCGGAAATGCATTGTTGGGTTACATTTAATTGTTCTGCGAGTTGTTGTTGCGTTTGACCATCATCTTCATCCAGCAATGCTTCCAATTCGGCGTCTTCAAAATTTTTCGGTGGTCTGCCGCGGTCTTCGTTTCTCACGTCGAAATCACTACTTCGGAATTTTTCAAACCACCTGAAGCACTGTGCTCTACTTAGAGCATGTTCACCGTAAGCTTCTATAAGCATTTGATGAGCTTGAGAAGCGTTTTTCTTCAATTGATAACAGAAAATCAACGATGTCCGCAAATCGTAGTTTGAAGGCACGAAATTCGACATTTTTAAGAGCGAAAAAAATTGCGTTGTTGTATGAAACGTCACAAACAATGAACTGAATATTGTTGACAGATGACAGACGAAAAAATCAAGACATCTGGGAAAGTTTAAAAATACTCCTAGCGACATCTGTTGCTCAATAGCTAAAAGTCTCATTTCATAGTTGTATACCTGGTATTATCAAATACTGTTTATTGTTCATTACAATAATTTTTTCCAAAATTTGCGTTATGTGAGTATTGATAATTTTTTCTAAAACTCATTTTGTATTTATTTGATTTATTATTGAATAGTTCGGGAAACAATAGCAAAATCTGTCTGAATCAAGCGAGTTCTTGAATTGTTTTATTGATTTTAATTGTTTTATTTATAATATTGGATGGATCTACAACCGAGAAAGCCATCAATATCATGAATCGTATAATTAAGTTCTTTGGTTAATGCTCGGGAACCTTTCGATGTAAAAATGCTTGCTGTTACTTTTAAATTGTATCTCTTACACATTTGTTTATTGGCTTTAAGCAGAGCCGTACCAATTCCACGACGTCGAAATTTTCGACTAACAACATACATGTATGTGGTCACAAATGCATTAATTCCATATTTTTGGAATATAGTTTTATAACATTTTAACTAAATTGAAATAAAATTAATCAAAAAAAAAAAAAAAAAAAAATAAAAAAAAATAAAATAAAATAAAAAGAAATTTAAAAATAATTTGATTCTTTTATGAACTTACTTGCGATTTTGAATATTTATTAAATTTTATAATTCCCATTATGTTTAAGCCAACCATAGTATTTGGGGAATTAG
Source organism: Resseliella maxima (assembly GCA_029041755.1). Lineage (NCBI taxonomy): Eukaryota > Metazoa > Arthropoda > Insecta > Diptera > Cecidomyiidae > Resseliella > Resseliella maxima. The sequence continues at coordinate 141,673 of JAQOWM010000204.1, forward strand.
CTGGGAAACAATATAGCGATTTGCTGTAATCTTGATTATCCTTATATGGAACGGTAGTAATATTTTCATCAACTTCATTTTCGTCATCTATTGAATTAAATATTTTTCATCATAATATCAATTTATATCTTTATGTTTAAAAAATGATTAAGAAATGTTCAACAATTATATTTAAAATTTACCTGCATATTTGTAGAAAAAAAGTGAGGCATCTTTATATTTCGAAACAGGTAAATCTTCAATGCGATATTCAACATCTTTTCCGTCAATAGTTACATTAAATTTAATATTAATTTCGCATGTTATACCCGAAACAAAAACAAATAACGGAATAATAACCAATTTAGTCCACATTTTAACGATCAATTTTCAACAATGAATGATTTTCACATTAACAACAGACAAATTTATATACGGCAATACACATTTAAGAATGTTACTTATAATTTTGCACACACCATGTTGTACACAGAAGTATTGTAATTTTCCATTAATTTATTTTTGTTTCTAATGTATTTACATCTCATTTGAAATTTTAAATTAAAAGAACAAGTTTATTAATGACTTGGTTTCCTTCGTTTTCCTCTTTTCTCTCAGTATAAACCAATATTTTATCGAAGAATCAGCGATAGTTTTTTTGATAGATATTGTAAAATTAACCATAATATTGGAAAGATTTACAAGCCTTCGATCTAAATATAAAATGAAACAATTAATTGAATGTCAAAAAAAATTTAAAATTTTTTTAACTGAAAATATTACCCATTTATGTCGTGACTGGTATAGTTAGGTTTATCAGCTAATGCACGCGAATCATCAGTTATAAACATGCTAGCTGTTACTTTTAAATGATATCTTTTACAAAGCTTTCTATTAGCTTTAAGAAGAGTCTTAGCCTAGGGAGCTATGCAGTGAGAAAAAAAATTCAAACACGTTCCCGAACGCCATCTAAATGAACAAACATTAATTAGACCCAACATTTGATACTGAATCTGAATAAAAATTGATTATGTGTAAAAATAACATATGTCCAGAAAGTTTTGGGACTAAATTCAGGCGTGTGCCATTTAAACACCGAACAAGCAAATTGAAAATTTATTTTTAGGGTAGTTTGCTTTATTCATAAACTATCGAAAAATACATTTACAGAACACTTAACGGTCCATCGTCTTCGATTTTACGCAGTATGTTATGAATCTTCAAAATCATGTTCTGGACGACAGATATGTCCACTTCCTTCACTTTTCGCTTGATTCGATTCATCAAGTGTGGCTCGTTTTGAGCTTCCCAGCCCTTCTCGTATACTTTACGTTTGAGAACTGACCAGAAATCTTCGATAGGACGTGCCTTTGGAACGTTTGGTGGGTTGTCCTTTTTCGGTACAAATGGTACATTTTGCGATGTGAGCCAATCCAATGTTTTTTTCGCATAATGGCTGCTTGCAAGATCCGGCCAAAACATGATTTCATCTCGAGTGTGATAGTTTTCAATGAATTGCTTCAATTTCGGCAAACATTGATCGATATAAATGTCAGAATTGATCGCTTTGGCTTTGTTTGGACGAATGACTGGTGTTGAAATACCCTTTGATGAAATCGCACACCACACCAACACCTTTGGCTCGAATTTTGATTTGCCGACATATTTTACATCGTCTGGAGTTGTTCTAACGTCATCAGTGTTAAAGCCGTCGTTTCCACTCAATTCATGATGTGCAAAAGTGAAGTATGATTCATCATCCAAAATCATGAATTTCCCATTTGCAAAGTGTTTGCGTCGAAGTGCACGGCAACATTTTGGTATTATTTCGAGTTGTCTGGCTGTATATTTCGGTGCTCGCTTACGTTTCCGATAAAATATGTTATTTTTCATCAGAATATTATGAACTGTTTGTTTACAGACACCAAATTTTCGCGATAAACGCCGTGTTGATTGACTAACCTTATTTTTTGCACACGACAGTAGACTTTTTGTTGTTGTGGTGCTCAATTTTGGTGGACGACCAGATTTTTTTTTATTTTCAGGCTCTTTACCATCCCGACAATCCTTGAGAACTCGAAATATGGTTGTACGTGAGATTGGCTTGTCTTTAAACACTCGAAGAATTTCATTTGTACTTAGCTGTCCAAAACAGTTTGAGACACTTTTTCGTAATTCTAGTTTGTACGCCATCGTGAGTGGAAATTTTTGTGCAAATTGTGTTTGACAGTAGAGTAGGAGTACCGTTAAGTCTGCTATATGCATTAGTTGACATTTTGATGTTTTATTTATGGATCGCAATATACGCCTGTATTTAGTCCCAAAACTTTCTGGACATATGTTATTTAAATATTTATGTACAATAAAATATTTTTCATTATTAAATTATCGAAATATAAATATTTTTGAAATAAAATAATAAAAACACTTCATTGAGAAATTAAAAATACGAAAGCAAAACAAACTATTTATATTAAGTCTCCGCATGTTTATTCGATTGGCGTTTGTTGTATACATGTACTGTGTATACAATACAATACATGGGAAAGCTTATGTCAAAACTGTCAAACGCATTGTTTACATTTTATAAACATAACCTTAGTGTGGATCAATTTGCAACACGATCTGAATTACGCGATGAACTACCAATGAGCATTCAGCATTATTGATGCACTTATGTATTGGTATTTCATCGCATGTCCATGTGATTTTATGTATGTTACATTCATTCCATTCAAAGCATTCAATGTGGAAAGTTAAATAAAGTAATTTACATTTTGCTAAATAAAAATAATCTCGTGTTATTTATTAAAATATAGGCCATCATATCTCAGAAGTGGGATTTTTTGAAAAAACTCTTTGTGAACAATTGATTGATGATATTATTTTAGAAAAATTTGTAAGATTTTGTGAATATTTTTCAAATTTTGTGTCGACATAAACTGATGAACATGGTGCGTCCTACAGTAGATGAAATGCTTGCCATTTTGGTTGAAGCAAAATACGATATTGATGCATCAGCATCAGCAGTGAACATTAAAAGAGCATACTGTGAATATATGAAAAATAATGGAAATCAAATGCGACGACACTGATGAAGAAAGTGACACTGATGAATCAAATGTGAATACCGGTGAAATGAATGTGAACGTAGATGTGTAGATGTCTAATGAATTACCCACTGTTGATAACACTGTACAACAAATTTGAAAAAAAAATATAATCCAGGGGTTTTCTCGTCGGATTCTGAAAATAGATCGAAAATCATGAGATACGTGTATCGGCGATTTGCTGGGAGTGTACTTTTTTTCATACAACACCTCACTTGGTAGTTTTCCCTGTTCAGGCCAATTTGGCCATGATATCATTCATTGATAAATGCAAATTTGAGCATATGCATGTGGAAATTCGGTTTTGATGTCTGAAGACGAATTGTACAGAAAATTGTGGAGAAAATTTTATCCCAAGTAACAGACCCCCTATCTCTACCCCCCACCACTTATTTTCCCCTAAATGTCAAAAAAACACGATTTTTTCTCATTTTCTCAAGACAAATTCCAAACTATCGACATTTTCAGTCACGTATCTCCGATAAAATGTGGCCAATGTAATAATGAATAACTTCTCTTAATATTTAAAATCTGAAAATTGCTTTTTCAATTGATAAAATCACAAAATTCTCATTGAATTTTCCAAAAAATCATTAATTTTAAATACAATTCTAGATTTTTTTCATTTAAACTTATTCTCTTCATTCTTTTAACTGAAAAATTGGTTTTTCACTTTGAATTTACAAAAATACAACCAGTCGATCGGAAACATCGAATGAAAATCCGTTGGCCGACTTAGATGAACGTGAAGTGGATCGAATGTTATTGTTGTTGGAAAAGAAAAAGAAACTGATGGCACTACAGGCGGAAATTGATGCAATGACTGCAGCAGCCAATTACCGAACAATGAATATGGGTGCCAGCACGTCTGGTGATATTGTTGGGCAACCAATGCGTGTTCGGGTAAGAAGCAATGAACCAACCGGTGTCCAACCAGGTGTCCAATCCGGTGTGCAATCGGGTATCATGGCAAATACGAACCGATTAACTGATGTAAGTGTTATAGAATCAATGGTGTGCAAATTCAATGGGGACGACAATTATGACATCAAAAAATGGCTTGTCGATCTGGAAGATGCATGCGATTTATTGGGATTTGACACACGAATGCGATTTGTAGCATGTCGTCGTTTAACCGAAGGTACTGCAAAGGTGTTCTTACGTACCCAGGGGTCACTCAGTACCTATGATTTGTTGAAGGAAGCACTGATGTCTGAATTTAAACAAAAACACACGGTGCATGAAACACGCGATGTGTATGTGAAACTGCGGTCCCGGCGTATTTTACCAGACGAGTCGATTCGTCGATATATCATCGAAATGCAGGAAATTGCATCGCATGCTAATATCCCTGAGGAAGAAGTTGTCGATTTGATTATCGAGGGAATCGGTGATCGATCAACTGATGCCAGTATGTTGTGGGGTGCCACTACTATTGAACAACTGAAGACCATGTGTGAACGGTATGAGCGAAAGCGAGCTCGATATTCGATCGCTCGTACCAATGTGTCAAATCGGCTACCAGGTGCAGCAGCTACCCGGGGAACGGGAAGTCAGTCAACCAATCGGGCTGTTCAAGGTACATCCACCAATCAACCAGGTGTCTCCACAGCTAGACCAGCTGATTTAAGCACAACTCGGTGTTTCAATTGCCAGAAATTCGGGCATTACAAGAGCAGCTGCCCTTTACCGGCGCGACCAGAGGGGTCCTGTTTTAAGTGTGGATCGATGTCACACGTCTTCCGTCAATGTCCAAATAGGGTGTCTGCGCAAAACACTGCTGCCGCTGTCACTGATGACGAAGTGATTGTAGAAAATATGAGTGAACTTCAATTGGTAAGTGTTGCCTTTCAGATTGATGGTTTGAACTTCAGTGAGTTTACCCCTTGTTTATCTCTTTTTGATTCTGGCAGTCCTCATAATTTCATCCGCCAGTCTTGTGTGCCGAACCTGAATGTCCATGATGCCCCACTTATTGATACTGGTCTCCGAGGATTGGGACGAACCAAACTGATGACTTATGGCACCATTCGGTGCATGTTCAAAATCAATGATCGTATGACCTTCTGTCAATTATTTGTTTTGCCAAATGACCTTATGTCAATGCCCATCTTGTTGGGCCGAAATTTTTTTCGACTGATGATATTATTAGACCAAGCCACTCTCCGTATGCCTCCGCTATTGTGCCGGTCCGAAAGAAAAATGGTGAAATTCGGAAATGTGTTGATTATCGACCCCTGAATGCAATAACTGAACGTGACAACTACCCGGTGACTTTGGTTGATGATTGTTTAGAACATCTTGGTGGGAAGAAATATTTCTCTGTACTTGACTTGAAGAGCGGTTACCATCAGGTGAAAATGCATCCGGATTCTATGAAATACACCGCTTTCGTGACCCCTGATGGGCAATATGAATACAAATACTTGCCATTTGGATTAAAAAATGGACCTGCCGAATTTCAGCGTTTCACTCGGACTATCTTACGCGAATTTATTGAGGAAAAGAAGCTTGTGGTTTATATGGATGATATTTTGATAGCTACCCCTGATGTTGAAAGTCATGTGGATATTTTACGACAATTGTTAATGAAGTTACGCAAATTTGGATTACAAATTCAACTGAAGAAGTGCAAATTCGGATATTGGGAGTTAGATTATCTGGGATATAATGTGTCTGCTGCGGGAATTGGGTTGAGTGAAAAACATCTGACAGCCATCTAGAATTTTCCAGAACCAACTGATCGGAAATCGTTAGAACAATGTAACGGACTATTCTCTTATTTCAGACGTTTTGTGCACAATTTCTCGAGAATTGCAAAACCACTGACGAACTTGCTGAAACAAAATACACCCTATGAATTTAACGAGGCGTGTAAACAGGCGTTTAGACTGTTAAAACAGAAATTGTTAGAGGCTCCTATTCTGTGTATTTATGACCCGACTAAAGAAACTGAATTACATTGTGACGCATGCAGTCGGGGATTTGGAGCAATTCTATTACAAAGACAAACTGATGGAAAATTACACCCTGTGGCATATTATTCAAAAACGACATCAGGTGCAGAGGCTAAATTACACAGTTATGAATTAGAAACACTGGCGATTGTGTATGCGTTGAGACGATTTCACATTTATTTACAGGGATTGCCGTTCAAAATTGTCACTGATTGTAATTCCTTGGCTATGACATTGAATAATAAGACAAACTCGGCGAAAATTGCTCGATGGGCACTGCTGTTGGAAAATTATGAGTACTCTATCGTACATCGAGCCGGTGAATCAATGAAACATGTTGATGCATTGAGTCGGGCAAGCACTGTTTGTTACACGGAGGAAACTGATTTGGATTTTCATTTACAATTGGCCCAGGCACGTGATCCTACGATTGTTAATATTCGTGGTCAATTGGAAATTGGGGAACTCGAAGAATTTGAACTGATTGACGGTGTTGTGTTTCGGAGATCCCCTGCTGGTCACAGGCAATTTTATGTTCCTGTGGAGATGATTAACAATGTTATTCGACTGATGCACGAAAAGGCTGGACATTTAGCTGTTGATAAGTGCTGTTCATTGATTAAGAAGCATTATTGGTTTGCAAATATGAAAACACGAGTTACGAACTTTATTCGGAATTGCCTGAAGTGCATTTATTATTCTTCTTCGCCATATGCTTATTATGCCACCCTACATCCGATAGAAAAAATTGCTGTTCCATTTGATACCATTCACATTGATCACTTGGGTCCTTTGCCTGCTGTTAATTCGCGGCATCGATATCTGTTGGTTGTTACTGATGCCTTTACTAAACATGTGTCATTATACCCGGCTGTAACTACAAGCACACGAGAAGTAATAGTGGCACTGAAAGAATATTTTCGATATTTCAGCCGTCCACGCCGATGTATTAGTGATCGTGGCACCTGCTTCACTTCAAATGAGTTTGCTGGTTTTATGAAACAGAGTAATGTGCAACATGTGAAAATTTCGTCGGGCACACCAAGGGCAAACGGACAGGTTGAGAGAGTAAATCGTGTGCTGGGACCCATGTTGGGCAAACTGATGGACACACTGATTGGAAAAATCGGTTACGGGAAGTCGAATATGCATTAAACAACACCATACATAAATCTACTGGATTTACACCATTTAAGCTGCTGTTTGGAGTCGACCAAAGGGGAACTATTGTTGATGAGCTAACTGAATTCTTGGAGGGGAAGGTGGTAGAACAGGTGTCTGATGTCCATGAAAATAGAAATGTAGCTCGGAAGAATATTGAAAGAGCGCAATCGGCAAATGTTCGGTCATTTACAGACGATCACCGACCTGCCAGGGCGTTTTCGAAGGGAGATTTTGTGGTAATCCAGAATGTGGATGTGTCGGTCGGAACTAATAAGAAACTAATTCCAAAATTTCGTGGTCCTTATGTCATTCATAAAGTACTGGGTAACGATAGGTATGTGGTTAGAGACATTGACGGATGTCGAATTACACAACTTCCATATGATGGTATTTTAGATGCATCAAGACTAAAACCATGGGTTGACCCCTCTTTTGATTTGAGAACTGAATCTGGTGATGAGGCAACACTGATCCACTTAGAAATAGAACCAGTTAATTAAGCAATTTCATTGTATTTGTAATAAATCATATCCATTTACAGAACTGATGTCTACCCTAATTGTATGAAAAATTGTAAGTCACCCTACTCCGGCAAATCGAGACGATTGCTTGTCAGAATGGACGAGTTGTAAGCTGTTGTGTTGGTACCATTGTCAATAGACAAAGGAAAACCATGCGTTTCAAATATATGATGTCGGTGAAATGATTTGCTTGTGTATGCGTGACACGATGACGCGATGAACTACCAATGAGCATTCAGCATTATTGATGCACTTATGTATTGGTATTTCATCGCATGTCCATGTGATTTTATGTATGTTACATTCATTCCATTCAAAGCATTCAATGTGGAAAGTTAAATAAAGTAATTTACATTTTGCTAAATAAAAATAATCTCGTGTTATTTATTAAAATATAGGCCATCATAATAAAGAATATAAATCTGTTTTTATTTATTTAATTGTGGGCCATCACAGAAAAAAAATTAATAAATTGTTCACGCTTTTATTCAAATGTTTGTTAATTTGTTCCTTTTCTATGGAAAACGACAATAAACCATGAGTTCGTTCGAATTTTAACTGAACTTGAAATCGAACTTCGGTTCATGAGCAGCTCTAATACACAGTATGATTAGTGTTGGCTGCGAACGTTCGTTGTTCGTTCGTAGAAAAATAAAAATTGGTTTTTGCTCGTTCGTTCGTTCGTAGCGTTTCAAAAAAATCGTTTGTTCGTTAGTACCATTATCTAAAAATGTTTGGCATACATATTTAATTTGAACAAAATAAACTCAAAATAAACTCAGAGAAAAAATCGTGCGAAGAAACAAAATATAATTTCAAGTATGATTACAGAACTGAAAAATATAATTCAATAAACAATTCATATTTTGATTAAATTTTTATCCCTTTTTTTGTTCACCATAAAATTATTCTATTCATTGTTGTTTATTTGTATTCATTTACAAAAGTACTGAGAAGAACTATGTTTAGAATATATACAGTTCTTCAATTTAAAAAATATTCGTTATTCATGTGTTGGAAATTCCAACTTGGAATTCATGAGGCAATCTAAATAACCTGGGCATTGATTGTTTTGTATAAAATAAAGTTTAAATTGAATTCTACGAACGAACGAACGAGCAAATTTTATTTTTTAAAAATTACGAACGAACGATCGAACAAAAATCATTTTGTCAATTTCTACGAACGAACGAACGGACAAAAATAAGAATTTTTATTCTTACGAACGAACGAACGAGCAAATATGTTATGTCTAATGCCTACAAACGAACGAACGAGTGTTCGTAGATGTTCGTAGGCCAACACTAAGTATGATATTCATATTCAATGTTTCGGAAATATTTGTAGCACAAGAAATGTTGTTTCAAAAGTCTCTCTACATCTCTTTCCTTTAATTGTGTCCTTTTTGTCACGGAAAATGCGATAAACACATAAACAATATAAAAACGATATTATCTTAAAAATAAATAAATTTTTGCGGCAGAAATGTCTAAAACATACAAATTCCCTAAAAATAAACACATTTTTAAAATATCTTCTAAACATATTGGTTAGGGTACGTTCATCGTACTTATTGTATGATATGAATGAAACAATATGGCGACTGGGCTCAACTTTACTTTACAGAAGTTTTTTTTTTTCGACGTTTTTTTTAATTTTTTTGTTGCATTTGTTAGCTTGGGGTCCCCATATGTCATTTCAGTGGTGCGATTTGAATTTTTATTTTTTTTAAAAAAAAAAAATCAAAATTATTTTTTTTATTTTCGAAAAATGAAATTTAAAAATATTTGTTTTAATTTTTACGAAAATTGCCCTCGATTATATTTCCTTTTGCCAAATTTACACTCGTCGAGTTAGACAACTATACCTGGACCACCTATATATTCAATATTTCACTCAGTGAAAAATTCATTTCATTGGATGTAATTGACAATTCGAAGGCATAAATTACGGCATCGAGACTTACGAAATATTTGTATTGAGTCGCACATACACCAATGCAGCAATACATATTTAAAACGATACGGATTGTATACAAAAATATGCGAGCAAAATATGTAATTTTACCTTTTTTTTATTCCACCAAAAATGATATAAAGAAATTCTTTGTTTTCGCTGTGAACAGAAATGAATAAGAATACAACTAAAAAGTCAAGATATTTACATTTTGCAACTTATTTTATTTTTATTTTTATTTTTTTGTTTGTTTTTGCTTTTTGTTTTACATTCTCGGTTAAACTATTTATTTGTAATAATGAATTCAAGGCAACAAGAAGAATGAAGAATAATTATTATAGTTTATAATTCTAATGAATGAAAATTATGAAAAAAAGATTTTGTTATTATGATTTGGTTAAAGATTAACGAAATCATTTTCGGTTGATTCATTTTGTTCATTGAATTGTTGTTTTCCAAATTATTTGGAAATACCAACAAATAAGAAGAATTTTTGTAAAACTCGTTGAAAAACTCGTTGAAAAACTCGTTGGGCTCCTTTTGCAACATCGCATCAACGTATGGATCCAAAAGTTCTAGATCCTGATGTTCATTTGAGATTTCGGTTGGTGCCTCTTCTTCTTGTACTGGATCAATTAATTCAAGTGGATCGTGAGAATCACTTCCTTCCTTTGGATTTTTTCCCCAAGCAACATTTAATAACGAAAATACATCAGATTCTGGCATATATCCAAGGTTGATTTTAGGGTTGAAATTAACCGAAGATCCAACCATTTTACCGTCACAATAGAGAATTCCGGGCGTAGTCCAAGTGCTTGAAACGAAAGAAAATTGAAAAGAAAAATTACATTAGTTTTTTGAATATGTGCGTCAATAAAAATGCAAATACATACCTGATATTTGAAAAATACCGCCCGAAATTTATTTCTCAATGCCCGCTTGTTTCCGAATGGCTTTTATGGTGCCAATCGGGATATTTTTCTTCGGGTGAGGAGCTGGGAAGGTGTTTCCCATGTTGTAATGGGTGACCACCATATCTGATGGCTTCCTCCATTATGGCGTTTGAATTCACATTTTGCCGCTTTGAGTTCTTTCAATAGATCTCTGGAATTCATTTTTTGATATTAAATATTTTAAATTAAAAACACTTGGGTTTCGAACTATCAATAGAATACTGAATGACATTTTCAGTTTTCTCTAGTTTTGATGTGTCGAAAAAAGGAGTTGTAATTGTGGCCGGCTGGGGCAATAAATATTAATTACGACAAAAATGAACGCTCTGAGGACAATGCAAACCCTTCATTCAGGTAAAAAAAAAAGATATATGTCACCGCTTGATTCAGGTAAAAAAATGAACGATAAGAAACAACCATTTGAAATACTGTAGTTATTGTTTATTTTAACTTAATGACTTTACAAAAATTATTTATTATTGTCTTTACAATACATAAAGATACACATTTCGCAAGCATCAATTCGAGCATCAAAAAACAATTTTCCGGTCAAAAGTGAGGAAAACATCTATTTTGAGGTGTAGAATTTACGATTCTGATCATAAATAAAGAACTGAATGAAGATACTCAATTCAACTTGTTGAGATATTTTATGTTTTTGACGTATGATTTTCATGTATTTGCAATAATATAGCTAGGGGCTTTCATGTCCATAAAAATCTTGAATGATTCGCACAAATCTCTGTGATTCGAATCTTTTTCATACTATGCATAAAATGACTCGTAAGATTCGTTACGCGTAACAGAGATTCGTACATGCGCCTATATAAATTACATGCAAAGACTCGTAGAGATTCGAATCACAGTACATATTTATACGAATCATATTTTAATATTTCTCTGTTGCTATTTACATAATTTTCAATGTCGGCAATCACTTCAGTATCAATTGCAACAAAGATTTTTCGGTGTGGAAACAACATTCTTTCAAAATTTGCTTTAAATCAGGTGGAAAAACTTCTGTAGAAATCTTTTCTATTTCCGAAATTAAATTTGCCTAAAAATCACAAACACACAACAAATATTGAAATAAAATTCACGGTTTAAATTAATATGTTATACGATTTTATATTTTTGCGTACACAACACACTGTAAAAGCCTAAGTAATATTACATTGTAAATAGCACAAACATCAAACTGAGATTCGTAGAAGATTCGTACGAATCTCAATGACTTGCATGATTTGCAAGATTTGTTGGACATGATTGCCCCTGGTAATATAGAGTGCCCGAAATAAAGTTAAGGTCACTTGGCGTTTTCGGTACTAAAATCAATGTTATTTACATTTTAGTGATATGTGCTGGTCATATTTTACCGTTATGCACTTTAATGACACTTCTTATGCTATTTCACAATATTTATGACGCATTTATCATCTGAAATTCGATCAAACAACAATGGTTTCCGGCAAACCATTAACAGAGGCCGAAAAAGCCAAAATATCAACACTAAAAGATTACAATAATATGACAAATCGTCAGATCGCAAAGGAAATTGGACGAAGCAAAAATGTTGCAAAAAATTTTCTCAAAAATTGCGAAAATTATGGCCAAAATTACGTTACGGGCCGACCATCGACGATCACAAGTGCCGAACAACGCCGATCAATAGTTTCAAGTCCGCACGTCAATTATTAAGTGGAAATGATTTGAAATGGTTGGTTTTCGACGTGTGCAATATATTTTAAGGGGTTCGCAACACCTGAAATAGAAAAAAATGAAGCGAAAACCAATGTTGTCAAAAGCCAATATTGAGGGCCGGAAGAAATTCTCGTTAGACCACCTTCGCTGGGAGAATCCATGGAAAAAAATCAGACGTTACACTGGGCTGTCATTAGTGAGCTAAATAATATTATCGAAATAACGTTAGCCGCTAATTTGTAAAATATTATATATTATAATAAATAATTTTTGTAAAGTCATTAAGTTAAAATAAACAATAACTACAGTATTTCAAATGGTTGTTTCTTATCGTTCATTTTTTTACCTGAATCAAGCGGCGACATATATCTTTTTTTTTTTACCTGAATGAAGGGTTTGCATTGTCCTCAGAGCGTTCATTTTTGTCGTAATTAATATTTATTGCCCCAGCCGGCCACAATTACAACTCCTTTTTTCGACACATCAAAACTAGAGAAAACTGAAAATGTCATTCAGTATTCTATTGATAGTTCGAAACCCAAGTGTTTTTAATTTAAAATATTTAAATATTCAAAAAATGAATTCCAGAGATCTATTGAAAGAACTCAAAGCGGCAAAATGTGAATTCAAACGCCATAATGGAGGAAGCCATCAGATATGGTGGTCACCCATTACAACATGGGAAACACCTTCCCAGCTCCTCACCCGAAGAAAAATATCCCGATTGGCACCATAAAAGCCATTCGGAAACAAGCGGGCATTGAGAAATAAATTTCGGGCGGTATTTTTCAAATATCAGGTATGTATTTGCATTTTTATTGACGCACATATTCAAAAAACTAATGTAATTTTTCTTTTCAATTTTCTTTCGTTTCAAGCACTTGGACTACGCCCGGAATTCTCTATTGTGACGGTAAAATGGTTGGATCTTCGGTTAATTTCAACCCTAAAATCAACCTTGGATATATGCCAGAATCTGATGTATTTTCGTTATTAAATGTTGCTTGGGGAAAAAATCCAAAGGAAGGAAGTGATTCTCACGATCCACTTGAATTAATTGATCCAGTACAAGAAGAAGAGGCACCAACCGAAATCTCAAATGAACATCAGGATCTAGAACTTTTGGATCCATACGTTGATGCGATGTTGCAAAAGGAGCCAAACGAGTTTTTCAACGAGTTTTACAAAAATTCTTCTTATTTGTTGGTATTTCCAAATAATTTGGAAAACAACAATTCAATGAACAAAATGAATCAACCGAAAATGATTTCGTTAATCTTTAACCAAATCATAATAACAAAATCTTTTTTTCATAATTTTCATTCATTAGAATTATAAACTATAATAATTATTCTTCATTCTTCTTGTTGCCTTGAATTCATTATTACAAATAAATAGTTTAACCGAGAATGTAAAACAAAAAGCAAAAACAAACAAAAAAATAAAAATAAAAATTAAATAAGTTGCAAAATGTGAATATCTTGACTTTTTAGTTGTATTCTTATTCATTTCTGTTCACAGCGAAAACAAAGAATTTCTTTATATCATTTTTGGTGGAATAAAAAAAAGGTAAAATTACATATTTTGCTCGCATATTTTTGTATACAATTCGTATCGTTTTAAATATGTATTGCTGCATTGGTGTATGTGCGACTCAATACAAATATTTCGTAAGTCTCGATGCCGTAATTTATGCCTTCGAATTGTCAATTACATCCAATGAAATGAATTTTTCACTGAGTGAAATATTGAATATATAGGTGGTCCAGGTATAGTTGTCTAACTCGACGAGTGTAAATTTGGCAAAAGGAAATATAATCGAGGGCAATTTTCGTAAAAATTAAAACAAATATTTTTAAATTTCATTTTTCGAAAATAAAAAAAATAATTTTGATTTTTTTTTTTTTAAAAAAAATAAAAATTCAAATCGCACCACTGAAATGACATATGGGGACCCCAAGCTAACAAATGCAACAAAAAAATTTAAAAAAACGTCGAAATAAAAAACTTCTGTAAAGTAAAGTTGAGCCCAGTCGCCATATTGTTTCATTCATATCATACAATAAGTACGGTGAACGTACCCTAACCAATATGTTTAGAAGATATGTTAAAACTAATTGCATTTATTAGTGTATTGTTTATTCTAACTGCATATATCGTTGTATTTGTCAACTGATTTAAATAAGCATAAACATCTATGAATAAAACACTTTTAACTTTTAGTCGTTGTGAAACAGGCAAAGTAAACGGACGTTTGTTTTATTTCAATCTTTGCATTATTTCAGTATTTTCTGCTGTGTCAACTTTCTACAGGTTATGGGCTGTTGCACGTGAAACAAGATAGTGCAAGGTATTGAATTACGAAATCGCGTTTTTTTTCTATATATTCTTTTCGTTTGGAATATTGACATAAAGTGAATATAATTTTATTGAGAAAATAAATTCATTATGAATGTTCAAACTTTGGGTTTTAACCGGTTAAAAGGCCGAGAAAACTTCAACGAATGGAAAATTGGTGCCAGGGCTTACTTAACGGCTGAGGGTCTATTTGAAAATTGTCTTACACAATTGGAATCAACGGCAGATGCAAAGAAAAAACTTGCTGATTCGAAGACATTGGCAAAAATTACATTGTTATTGGAACCAAATTTATATTCTCATTTGGAAGGTTTGGAAACGGCGAAAGAAGCGTGGGATGCACTTATTGCAATATACGAAGATAAAGGTGCAACGCGAAAGGTAACACTTTTGAAACAGTGGATTTCGCTAAAGTCAAACGATTTTGGTTCCATTCATGAATATGTGAATAAGAGCATTGGTCTTCGATCACAAGTCAAAACGGCAGGTTTTGACATCAGCGAGGAGATTGCAGGTTCAATTTTATTGTGTGGATTAAGTGATGAATATAGACCATTGATTTTAAGCTTAGAAGCAAAAGAATCAAAAACACTCACTTTGGACTATGTGAAAAACTTATTGTTGCAAAGTGTAGATTTCAATGAGCAGTGCAGCAGTGAAAACGCTCTAAATGTAAGAAATGGAAAGAAAAAAGACAAAATCAAGAAAAAGAAAATAAAGTGCTATGACTGTGGTGGACCACACAAAAGAAATGAAGGTAAATGTACTTCAAATAAAAAGGCAAACATCAATGGAAATGGTACAGAAAAAAGTGATTTTGTTTTGTTTTGCTCTCCGATAAATGACAGTGATCAAGAATTGTATTTGAATCAAAATGTAAACAGTGAAAAAGCAATGTACAGTGCGTTAGCTATCGCGAATAAAAGTGATGATATTTGGATCGCAGATTCGGGAGCATCTAAGCACATGACATATGTAAATCACGATTTGATAGACAAAAAACAATCAGTGATTAAAGAAGTCAAAGCTGCAAACGGTGGAAGAGTTAAAATTGAGCATATCGGTGACTTAAAATGTACAATCAATGATGGTGATAAAAACATAACATTGAAAGAGGTACAATATATACCAGATTTATGTGTTAATTTACTCTCGGTGAGCCACATGGTTAAGAATGGTTGTGTTGTTGTTTTTGACATCAATGGATGTAAAATATACAATGGAAAAATTTTAATTGCAAGTGGCGAACTAAAAAATGATATGTTTCAGTTAAAAATAAAAGCGACTGAAACGGCATATGCAATCAAAAGTGATGACTCTGTGCTATGGCATCGACGACTTGCGCATGCAAACTTTAATACAATTAAATCGGTGATCAAGTTACCAGTGCAACGTGATTTGAAATGTGTAGTATGTGCTCAGGGAAAACATTCCAAAGGTGCTTTCAAAGAAACTGGCACACGTGCAAGGAATTTGTTAGAACGAGTGCATTCTGATGTTTGTGGACCTTTTTCAGTAAATTCGCATAGTGGTGCAAGATATTATGTGTCATTCATTGATGATTGTAGCAGAAAAGTTTTTATTTACATTATGCGCTCAAAGGGCGAAGTTTTCAATAAATTCATTGAATTCAAAGCAATGGTTGAGAAGGAAAAAAATGTAAAAATAAAAATTCTGCGTTCAGACAATGGAACGGAATATAATAACAAACATTTCGCAAATTTTTTTAAAAAACATGGAATTAAATACGAAAGATCATGCGCATACACACCTCAGCAAAATGGATTAGCTGAAAGAACAAATCGCACAATTGTAGAAAAATTACGGTGCATGCTGATGGATGCAAATTTGACAAAACGTTTCTGGGCAGAGGCTGCACAAGCAGCTGCGCATATTGTGAATATTCTACCTGGAAAAACTGGATTTGCACCGAATGAAATTTGGTACGGTGTGAAACCAAATATTTCAAACATTCATGTATTCGGCTGTCGCGCCATGGTGAAAATACCTGATCAACTACGTAAAAAACTAGATGAAAAGTCTCAACCATGCATATACCTACGAAATGCTGATAATGAAAGTGGATATCGCTTATATGATCCAGTTTCACAGAAAATCATTATAAGTCGTGATGTCATATTTTTGGAAAACGAAAATGCGATCATTGACACAAATAATGAATTTTCTAACATTTTCGTTGAAGAATATGAGGGTGATAACAATTTGACTGAAATCGATGATATGGAACCACCAACAAATGCTGCGGATCAACCGACTGATGTTTCAGGGGGAAATATCGATGAAATACGGGAGATCGAAACAACAGCGGATGATTCAATAACATCGTCAAATTCTAATCACGATGACTCAATGCATGATGCTAGTGAAAATCTCGATGAATCAATACCTGATTCGGGAGAAATTAATACGGCCGAAAATGATCCGGATTTTCAGACTCGGGCCAAAATAAATGAAAATGCCAGGCGACCAGTCACAAGAAGTGTTATGGGTGGTTTGCTCAATTTTCATATGGCTTATGCAATTCAAAATGCTGATGATTGCGTAGCATATGTGGTAAGTGAGCCACAGAATTACAACCAGGCGCTAACTAATGAGCACGGCGTCGAGTGGAGGGCAGCCATGAAAGAGGAGTTTGACTCTTTAATGAAGAATGGCACTTGGGAGCTTGTGGAGAAACCACCTGGTGTGAAGACAGTGGACAATAAATGGGTGTACAAAACAAAGTTGGAAAATGGTGCAACGCGCTTCAAGGCCCGTCTTGTCGCAAGGGGCTTCACACAGGAACATGGGGTGAACTATTATGAGACGTTCAGCCCAGTGGTAAGGTTTACATCAATTAGATCAATTTTGGCCATTTCAGCTCAAAGAAAATTACTATTGAGACAATTCGACGTGAAAACGGCGTTCCTAAATGGTGATTTAAAGGAGCTAATATACATGAGGCAACCAATTGGTTTTGATGATGGAACGAATAGGGTATGCAAGCTCAACAAAAGTCTATATGGGTTAAAGCAGGCGAGTAGATGCTGGAATGAAAAGTTTACATTTTTCATCAGGCATTTTGGTTTTGAACAAAGTGTTGCGGATCCATGTGTATTCATTTGTAGGCGAGAACAAAAGCTCACATTGATGGCAATTCACGTCGATGATGGCCTAATTGCGGGAGAATGTGCCACACAAATTGCTGATATTTTGAAATGGTTAAATAAACATTTCGAAGTAAAAGAAATGAATGTTGGATGCTTCCTTGGTCTGGAAATAGAACAAAACGCTGATGGTTCAATTTTCGTGCATCAGAAAACTTATGCAAATAGGATATTGGAGAAATTCAATATGGGAAATTGTAACGGCGTTGCATCACCGAGTGATGTGAATCAAACACTATATCATTTTGGCGAATCAGAGAAATCAACATTTCCATATCGCGAACTAATTGGCAGCCTGATGTATTTGGCGGTTGCTACTCGTCCAGACATTTCACATGCGGTTGGACTGGTTAGCCGTTTTTTGGAAAATCCGACTGTTGTACATGAAACAGCTGCCAAGCGAATAGTTAAGTACATTAAAAAGACCATAAATTTCGGTATTCTTTATAATTCCAGCGATACATCGGTTTTGAGAGCTTACAGTGACGCCGACTATGCGGGAGATATAGACACGCGTCGATCGACTTCGGGATACGTTTTTCTATTTGGGAACAGCGTGGTGAGTTGGGGATCAGAGAGGCAAAAATCGGTTTCTCTATCAACAACCGAGTCAGAATATATGGCGGCGGCGCTTTGCACACAGGAATTAATTTGGCTAAAGAAATTCTTCAGTGAGATCCTTGATGGGGATTCTCTTGATTGTACCTTATACATGGACAATCAAAGTGCAATTCGTTTAATAAAAAATCCCGAATTCCATAAACGAAGCAAACATATAGATATTAAGTACCATTTTATAAGAGAAAAATTTGAAGAAAATTTGTTCAATTTAGAATACATATCGACAAAAGAAATGTTGGCTGATATTTTTACAAAAGCTATACCACCACAAAATTTCGGTAACCTAGTTAAAAAACTCAGTGTCATGGAAATTTAAATGTTTAAATTTTTGTTCATGTTTTATTTAAAATTTAAACTGTATGCATTTTTTGAGAAATAGGTCAAAAGAAAAAAAAAAACACACACACATTTAAAGTACATATCTTGATGAAATTAAAATAGTTGATTGAATTCAATGTCATTTCGATTTTAAATTTGCACAAGATAGGTTGTGACAAGCTATTGAAAAATCGTTGAGTTTTAAAGTTTTTGTGCAAGCTGACAAAACAATTTTTTTAAAGTTAACTGTTTGAGTTTAAAAATTTGTGTTTCAAAGTCCGTACATTTGTTTCTACTTGGTAAATAAGTTTTTTTTATTCAATCAGGAATTAAGAGAGAAAATATTGTGAAGATTTTAAGTGTTAAAATATCCAAAATTGGTTTCATATATTAATAGATAATCATGGGCATTTTTGGATCATCTGAAGAAAACATGGAACAAAAGACCATCGACACAAACGGTCAAGTAAATAATAATATCGTGATACGAGAGGCAAATGACATTCATAGCCAAGTAGACATATCAACAAAACTATTATTTGCTACCTACATTTTGGTTGGAATAGAATTAGTAAAGCTCGGTGCATACATGTACACCGCTCTCAAGAAACAATTAAAAAAGAAATATAGTAACAATCAGTAGTCAAACAGGGAGAATGTTAAAACTAATTGCATTTATTAGTGTATTGTTTATTCTAACTGCATATATCGTTGTATTTGTCAACTGATTTAAATAAGCATAAACATCTATGAATAAAACACTTTTAACTTTTAGTCGTTGTGAAACAGGCAAAGTAAACGGACGTTTGTTTTATTTCAATCTTTGCATTATTTCAGTATTTTCTGCTGTGTCAACTTTCTACAAGATATTTTAAAAATGTGTTTATTTTTAGGGAATTTGTATGTTTTAGACATTTCTGCCGCAAAAATTTATTTATTTTTAAGATAATATCGTTTTTATATTGTTTATGTGTTTATCGCATTTTCCGTGACAAAAAGGACACAATTAAAGGAAAGAGATGTAGAGAGACTTTTGAAACAACATTTCTTGTGCTACAAATATTTCCGAAACATTGAATATGAATATCATACTGTATATTAGAGCTGCTCATGAATCGAACATGAACGGTCCATGTTCGAGAATGATTTCACTTTTATGTTCATATTCGTTCAAGTTCTTTTCAAGTTGTTCGGAAGAGAAAAAAGGATGTTCATGTTCGTTCATGTTCGGTTAAAATTCGAACGAACTCATGGTTTATTGTCGTTTTCCATAGAAAAGGAACAAATTAACGAACATTTGAATAAAAGCGTGAACAATTTATTGATTTTTTTTCTATATTTATTCAATTCAATTTAATCGATAATAAGTCTTTATACAAAAATTTATTTATTTTATGCGTTTTTGTCAAAATTAATCTGTTTGACGTTAAGTCCCAACAAATTGACGTATTCATTTGCATCCCAAATGTTGAAATTTTCAGCACAGATTGGTGATGTTATGCCACTCAGTAATGCTATCTCGGTGAGTCTCTGGAATTGAAAATAAAAACAAAGATTCATTTAGTTTTGAAAATTCAAATATTCAATTTTTGGAAAAAAATTATTCGATTGGAACTTACATGTGCAAAAAATGTCATTCTATTCACACTATCGAAATTCAACATCCGTTCCTCGTATTCATCGGTGGTTGGTATATTATAATGAAAGACATGATCAATTCTTGGATGTTCTGAAATGAAAAAAATATAAAAATATTAATTAATAATGATGAAATGGATGGAGATAGAACAGAATATTTTCGAATTGTAGAAAGAGTAAACTTACCTAATTGGCTCAAACCATCTTCAGTAGCAATCAAGACTCTACGTTGACCAGATTTGAAGAAATCGAGTGTTTTAAAACGTTCGCATGTCGATAAATTTCGATGAATTGATAATGTATCATGGCCACTTTGAAGTAAATATTCAGCTATGAAATCGGCATCTCGATCCAATTCTACGAACACAATTGCTCGATTCCAGTCTTTGTTTTGTAGAATTTCCTCCAGTTTCATGAATCTTCTGTACTTGTTGATCGTGCAAAAGTCTAATGAGATTTTTGGTACTTTTGGCACAGGTTTCTGTTTTCAATAGAAA
>JAQOWM010000018.1:0-76059 GCA_029041755.1 Resseliella maxima
CATATATTGGACGAGAATTTAGCACTGCTTCTATTTTCACTAGAAGTGTAATTAAATATTCGTATGTGTAACATTTTGTTCCCAACATACGTTTTAAATGAAATTTTGCTGATTTTACAGCTGCTTCATAAATACCACCCTGATGTGGTGCTGCTGGAGTCATAAACTTCCAATCTGTACCATTTTTATTTAAATGCTCTACCACATCAGGTGTAGTCCAATTTTTGAATGCACCTTTCAGCTCTTTATTTGCTCCAACAAATGTCGTTCCATTATCACTATAAAGTTTATTGACATGCCCTCTTCTTGATATAAATCGCTCGTAGCATGCAATAAATGCTGCTGAAGAAAGGTCGGTTACTGCGTCCAAATGAATGGCGCGAGTCACCAAACACACAAACACAGCAATCCATGCTTTGCTCTTGTTTGTTCGACTTTTATAGCGCTCTGCTATTTCAATTGGTCCGGCATAATCGACACCAGTAAATAAAAATGCTCTATTTCGATTTACACGATCTTTCGGTAAATCTGCCATTAATTGCTCTTCAAATTTCTTATTGTATCGCACACATGTTATACAATTATGCAGATACAGTCGCACTTCATTCCTGATTTTTGGTATCCAAAAATTGTTACGAATGCACTGTATCATTACTTGCACCGAACCGTGTAATGTTCTATTATGTGCTCTTTCGATTATTAAATAGCTCAATCGTGTCTTTGATGGAATTATAATTGGGTGCTTCATATCATATGGTATTTCAGCAGCACCAATTCTTCCACCAACTCGCATTATTCCATCGTTATCCATGAAAGGATGCAATTCCTTCAATTTACCTTGCCCGAGTATTTTATTAGATTCCTTTTCATTCTTTTTTTTCGAATAGAATCTTATATTCATGCGCATAAAAATGTTTTTGCTCTGCTCGTATAAAATAATTTAATGCTTTAATTTTTTCCTGTTGATTTGGCAACTCAACTAATTTCTTGATTTCTTTCAAATCAATAATAGATGATGGTTTTTGATATTCTTTGTTTCGACAATTTGCACAAAATCGAAACACATAAGACATTATACGCACCAACTTATCCAAGTTGTTGGTATAGTCTATTAAATTGATGCACATTGGTTTATTATCAATAAATTCTTGAAATTTCTGTAAGTAAACATTAGCTACAGACACATTTAGCACCTTCATTTCCAATTTACTTTCCATTGAAATGTTTTCTGCTCTAAATTCCATTGGTTTTGGCCAATTTTCTTGTGGCTGTCTTAACCAAGAAGGCCCATGCCACCATAGCTCATTATTTATGATTTCCTTTGATGAAATTCCTCGACTTATCAAATCGGCCGGATTTTCTTTTGTTCGCACATGACCCCATCTTGATCTGTTGGTCAATTCACAAATCTTTTTTACTCGATTTGCAACAAATACTTTTAATTGATGCACTGGATGATTTATCCATTGTAGGGTAATCATTGAATCGCTCCATAAATAATATTCAATATTTTGCCATTCCATCGCTCTGATGGTTACAGCAAACAATTGGCTCAATATTTCTGCAGCTGCTAGCTCTAATCTAGGAATTGTTACCGATTTAATCGGTGCAACTCTTGATTTAGAAGCAATTAAAAATGAATGAATTGCTCCATTCTCATCGATGATTCGTGCGTATATATTTGCTCCATATGCCTGCCCCGAACTGTCGGCAAATCCATGCACTTGAATTCGCCTTACATTATTCGTTTGAATCCAACGAGGCACCTTTATCTTTTCCAATTCTTTGATGTCGGCCCAAATTTGTTTCCATTGCTCGGCTATGTTTTCAGGAACAATTTTGTCCCAATCTAATTGCTCTTTCCAAAGTGATTGGACTAATAATTTTGCTCTTATAATTACCGGTGTTAAAAAACCAACCGGATCATATAACTGACTTATCTTGCTTAGTATATTGCGCTTCGTCAAAACTTCATCGATTTGCGCACAATTAACAATGTAAGTCAATTCATCGGTTGTAGTGATCCATTTTAACCCCAATACGGATGTTATTCCTTGCTCGTTTAGTAGAACTGATTCAACAATTTCTTCTGATAATTCTTGCACTAAGAAATTGCTGTTTGATCGCCATTTGCACAATGGGAATTGGGATTTAGTCAACACAAATTGCATTTCTTTGGCTAAATTCACTGCCTTTTGTTCATCTTCTGCCCCAGTCAAAGCATCATCCATATAGAAGTCATTCATAATGGCCTGCACTGCCAATGGATATTCTTTTTCTAATAATTTTGCTCCTGTTTGCATTGCTTTTACCGCAAGATATGGAGATGAAGCAAGTCCATATGTCACAACAACCAAACAATATTCTTTCAATGGCTCATTTCTATTTTCGCGCCAAAAAATACGCTGTAAATTCCATTGCTCTTTATTAATTTTGACTTGCCGATACATTTTCTTTATATCGGCACTTACAGCTATCTTATGCCGTCGAAAACGCATTAAAATTTCCACTAGCTCTTTTTGCAATTTTGGGCCAACAAATTGTGCACTGTTTAACGATATGCTCTCATCAGTTAAACAGCTGCCGTCAAACACTACTCTAAATTTACCAGACGTTGTAACACCATGATGTGGAATGTAGTATACATTCTCATTTTCATCCGGTTGCTTCGTTGCAAGAATCATATGATTCAACTGCTCATATTCGCGCATAAATTCTATATATTTCTCTTTAAATTCATTGTCTTTTTCCATTCGCGCTTCTAATTGGAAAAATCGTCTTTTTGCTCGCACTTTTGAACTTCCAAGTTTTAATATTGTTGGTTTCATCGGAATTTTGACAACAAATCGTCCGTTTTCCTCGCGATAGTGAGTATTTTCAAACATTTGCTCTACCAGCGAATGCTCTGAATCTGGTTGATTGCACAATTGTAAATCTTCAAAATACCAAAATCTTTTTAGCATATCATCTACTTCATTCAGATTTACCGTAAACGTATTTCTTTTAACTTTTTGCTCTTTTAAGTCATGCAGCTCTTCTTCTCCTACACGACCAAAAACCAAATTGCCCAATTTTGATTCCTGTGAAACCAATTTTTTGCTCAATTTTGTTATTTTTTCTTCAATTATTTCTGCCCAAATTTCTATTCCCAAAAGAATAGACACATTATCTGCTCTCCAAAACATTGGATCAGCCATTCTTTCCTGCAATTGGCTGACAATTGCCTCCTTTGGAATATTAGCCTCAGGCAAAATTGGTGCCCAACTATTGGATTTTGGCAATATCCAGAATTCTGCATCAATCCTATTTTCATTGCCCTTTGCAAACCATGGTTGAATACTGGCTTGCACTTTCTTTCTAATATGTATTGCTCCATCATTGATACCAACCACTGTACTATTGGTTTTAATAGCTCGTGAATTATGATATCGAATTACACGATTTTTCAACAAATTCGGTACTGCACCCGAATCGCACAATGCTCTATAAATACCAATTAATTCGTTATCAATATATAATTTAACCATTGCTGTTGGCAAGACAAATGTACAACAATTGCTTCGCCCTAATGCGGCATTGGTTACTTGCACGCTTAGTCATTGATTTGCACGTTGAAATTTCTTAACATTGCTCTTTATGTCTTTCACAACCACCGTTGCTGCTGGTTTGTTCATTGGATTTTTTGTACATAACAATGAATTATGTTTTTCACCGTTACATCGTTTACAACCGTTAGAATAACATTGCCGAGCCGAATGATGTGGCTTCAAACAATTATAGCAAAGCTCATTTTTGCTTGCAATATTTTTGCGCTCGGTTATATTCGAAATTTCCTTATATTTTGGACAATGAATGATTGCATGCTTTTCTTTGCACATAAAACAATTATCATTCTCCTTTTGCCCATTATCTTTGCTCTGAGTATGCTCAATTTTACTTCGTTTTGAATTCGAATCTTTTTCATTATTGTTGCTCTGGAATGGCCTTTTACGATTTTCTTTATTTTGTTTGTTGACCATGTAATTTGCTCCTTGCAATGCCTTAGCATGCTGATCCAGAAAATTCAACATATCCTGAATTGTTGGGCGCTCTGAAGTTCGACCCAACTCATATATTTTTCGTGTTTCGCCATCCAATTTGTCATGTAAAGAATGTACGAAAAATATATCATAATGCTCAATAGGATGTTTCAACGCTCTTAATTGTCGCAGTACTTCGTTTGTTACATTGCTCATTTTTTGCAACATTCTGCTCGATGCTGTTTCTAAGTATGGTAAATCGTAAAACTTCCACAATAATTCCTTTGTTATTTGAAATTCACGATTATATAATTCCTTCATTCGTGCCCATACTTCGAGATAGGTTTCATTGGCACCATCCCAGTCACCAAAATCATTTAATGCTTTGCCCTTTAATGACTTTCGCAAATACTGAAATTTAATTGAATTGGCCATAGTCTTGTCATTGTGAACAGCATGACAAAATCGATCATGAAATCCTTTCCATTTCGTGATTGTACCGTCAAATTCGCCCCAACTATTTTCCAATTGCTTGTTCTGCACTTGAACGACAATTGGTTGCCCGGATTGCACAGTAGTTTTAATTTCTGGTTCAGGAGTTGGTAGATTTGCTGCCAAATCCACTTCCTCCCCAATCACGGAAGGTTCATTACTTTCCAATTCCAAGGATTGTATTGCACTTTGTTCATTTTCTAGTTTCATGATTTGCTCATTAAATGACAATAACGCTGATGCATATTGACTTTCAACCCATTCATATTGTTGTTTTTGCTCTTTTGTCGGTACATTTTGACCGAATTTCAGTTGATTTGATTGAAAATTTTTCCATTTATTTCTCAAACGGGATCGATTCACTTTTAATTGCTCGATTGTCAATGCCCGAAATTGTTCATCATTTCGTGTTAGCATAAACAATTTAATCACTGCTCTTTTACTTTTCGTTGCCACTTCCATTTTTCAGTTATTCACTTTTATAAATTTGTCACAACACGTTCGAACACTTTGCGATGCAAATTAATAATGATTGACACTTGATTGCGTCCATTCGCTTAACTCTTTTCAAATGCCGCATCATTCTTTCTTTCTACTCTGCTCAATCATATGCGCTCATGCGAATCATTAGTTTCGCATGCGGAACAACATCCGAATTACCAATACATTTGCATCACAATATATACGTCATTGTGTTCACTTCTGCTCTATCTTTGCGTCTCTTTTTCATTGCGCATTCTTACAAGCTATATCTCATAATAACTTAACTTGACGACAAAGCTCTTTCGCTATTGTTTATTTTCACTTCCCATAGCTTACTTTGCTCTGTTATTTGAATTCCCTATTAAATTCATATTGCTCTTTATAACTGCTCATTTTTCTGGGTAATTGTGAAATTTGTTTTTTCAGTTGAATC
The DNA here is from genome assembly GCA_029041755.1 of Resseliella maxima. Lineage (NCBI taxonomy): Eukaryota > Metazoa > Arthropoda > Insecta > Diptera > Cecidomyiidae > Resseliella > Resseliella maxima. The sequence goes on from JAQOWM010000018.1 coordinate 5,428, forward strand.
TAACGCCAGTTGCTATTAACTGAATTCTAATAAACTCAACTCCTCTACATTGCCCTTGTAAATCATGTTCCCTGTTGAAATTCATGCCAATTGCTATTAATTGAATTCTAAGAATTTCAACTCCAAAATTCGCTCTCTTACTATTAGCTCTCAGTCAAAATTCACGCCAATTGCTATTAATCGGATTCTAATAATTTCAACTCTAAAATTTGCTCTGTGTTGTAGTTAGCTAACCATTCCCACGACTCTTCTATCTGGAAATAAAGACGAGAAGAAAAAAAAACACAAAAAACCGAAAAACAATTCCAAGAAATGTTACACATTTCTTCTTTATTTTGCTCTGATTGCACACATTGTGAAATCCTGAACTTCGCTCTATTGTGCTCAATAAAAATCACATTCGAAGGACCAAAATGTTCAGTCTACTTACGGTTTTCAGCTAGTTTTTTCTCTTTCTGCAAATAACTTAATCTAATCATAATAAAATACTTTCATTTATCTTATTTTTATGTTTCTTTTATTTTAATGAATTATGAATTGTGAGTGGAAAATCTGCGCTAGATAAAAAACCACTCGATGAGATGCTCACTGCTCTAATGCTCTTACTGAACTGAACTGAACTGCCCTATTCAGCGTATACATATACTACTTGCTCTTATTCGCAACCGCACATTGTTGCGCAAACCGCTTATTGATTTTTATTTCTTAGAATTCTCGAACAAACGGCTTTGCACATAGCCGTTGTTCGATACATGGTCAAAGGTGGCTTTACAATTGAAACGGTACCTGTACCATGTGCTTTGTTTGGATACATTGATGCAACCGTACCGAATGGTGAAATTTTTTGTCGTGCAAAATTAACTTTATTAATTTGACCAATATTTCGTGTGATATTGACGATGGCCTCTTTTGCGGCAAATGGTTGATGTGACTTCGAAAGTAAAGAGATATTTTTGATGTCTGAAATAGCCGATAGAAAAAATTTAAATTCAGTATATCAGTATAAATTTAAAAAAAATTAATGTTTTATGTCATCGAAATTCAAACATACCAACATCGTTACGTTCACGATTTTGTATGATCGAAGCATGCTTTGCAATTGAAACGTTATATGTATCATGTGCTTTGTTTGGATACGTTGATGCGACCGTATCAAGTGATGCAATATTTTGTCGTGCAAAATTAATCTTATTAAATTGACCAATGTTTTGCACGACATTAGTGATGGCCTTTTTTGCGATAAATGGTTGATGTAGTGGCTTCGAAAGTAAGGAGATATTTTTAATAGCTGAAAAAGCCAATAAAAAAAAATTAAAAACAAAATGAAAGAACATAAAGCCAATGAAAGAAAATTGAAAAGAATTGAAGGAAGAATATTAAAATTACTATTAAGTCAAATAAAAACAAGACGCTACGCGCGAGTTAAAGAAATGGTTAGTATACAAAAGAAATAAAAAACGATTTTGACTTTCAGTTGGACAGAGATTCGTCTTTATTGATTTCTCATTGCATTCTGAACAAAGTACAAAAGTGTTTTCCTTATTTATACTTTTTTCTATAATGTATGAAATGTGCTTTATATTTATGTGTTAAAAACAATATAGTTCAAATGGTAAATGACCACCCGAGCTGAGTTGACATATTTTGATTTTAAAGTGCATTGATTGTTACGAAACGAATGTTTTGGTTTCCTATTTCATAAATAACTAAATTATGCTACATATGGTTTTCTGCTTCGTAAACTGAATTGGTGTTACTTGACAAAGGTTACATATGGTCATTTTTATGTTAAAACTGAATTGGCACTTCTTGATTTATGAATGAACGAATTGTTTACATATTTTTGTAAATGAATACTTTATCTAAATCTTATAATGGTTTGTAACTATTGAAACTAAAATTCACATTTTTTGGTAAAACTAAAAAAGAGATTTTGAATGGGATTTCTTTGAATTTTGTTTATGTGTTTTTTGAATCGAATTTCTTTGAATGTCAACTGATATTTTAACTCGCGCGTTCTATTCGCTTTGTCATATATTCTTAATTAAGATTTAATTTCATTGTTTTAGTTTGTTGTAAACAACAAACTAGTTTTTAGCACTACATGAAATGTAGAGTAAAAATACCTTTTATTAAAATGAATTTTCGAAAATGAAAACCGTGATTTGAAAATTTGAAAAAAAAGTAAAAATTCCAACCATCAGTAACGTGAGTTTTATCACGAACATGTCAAACACGTGCGCCCCAGTGGCATTTTATCGAAACAGACTCAGTTTGACAAATTCGCCTCGTAGTTTTAAATAATAATCCGTAATGAACATAAACAAATTCAATTTGTGCTTTTAAAATTCTTAAAATGCCAAAACATCAATACCATAAATGTAAAATTGTTGGTTGTCGTTCAGATGGATCACTTTACACACTTTTTAGGTAATTGATTTTTAAAAATAAATTATTTAAACTTATAAGTGATCTATATGTTTATACTTATGTTTTAGTGTTCCACCTGATCAACCCAGGCGGAAGAATTGGATTGACGCCATTGAAAAATATCAGGAATTTAATTATTTTATATCAAAATTTCTTGTGTGTGAGCTACATTTTGAAGCAAATGTGATAAAAAAAAAATGGATGTAGAACCGATTTGAAACCGGATGCGATTCCAACAATATTTTTACAAAAGTATGACAAAAATGTTGCTTCTATATAAAGACAAATTTCTATTGGCAAACATTCGTATAAATCAATGAATTCAATTGATTATTCAAAAAAAAATTTTACTCTATGTTCTTATTTTGAATTTTATTTATTTTTCATCGATAGTCGTATTGAATCATCGGAATTGGACTATAAAATAGTGCCACGAGACTTACAAGTGGTTATTTGTGAACAAGTACCTGAAGTATCCGTTCAATTGGAAGTTGAATCTACTGAATTGGGGGAGATAGAACGACATTTCGAAAATGTCCCAGAAGCAACTATTCATAACGATAATAGTTTTGAAGAAGCAGTAAATCAAATGTGTAGTATTGAGCTGTAAGTTTTTTAAACATTGAGACAATTTAATGATTTTAAATATTTCAATTGACTTCAAATAAAGTGCATTTATTTCAATTGATTTTAAATCTTTTGTATATACAATACTATTTTCAGAGATCACTGTTACAGCCAAAACCCAGTAAGAAAATCGCCCGACGTAGTCAGTGAAAATCATATTTGTTCAAAATCTATTGATATGGAGCTGAAACTCCTACGTGCAAATGAAATTATAAAAAAACTTCAAGATCGATGTACCGCAAAGTCAAGAGAAATCATTCGACTTCGATCGACTGTGAAACGTATATCTGCGAGCAAGACGAATTTGAAGGAACTCCTTCAAGAAATCAGAGACAAAAATATGATTTCAGATGAGGGGCATCAAGTTCTTCAAGTAAATGTTTTTACTTAAAAAAATGGTTTCAATTCATTGTGATTGTTGATATGTCAGTGACTTTTTGAATTTTTAAATCGTATTGTGAATCACTTGTTCGAACAAGTGTTAATTTAAAACGGAATTATATTTTTGCCTATTCATTTTTTTCATTTCAATTGTATAAAAATCATAACGATTTCTAAGCATTCGTTTTTCCAATTTTGCTGTATATCAACTATCAAAAATTGAATTAAATTGTAATTTTGAATTTCAATTAAAAGATTTTAATTAATTTTTTCTATATTACAGACGTTCGATTGTGATATATTGCAATGTTTGGCCACTGGTGTCAAAAGTAGAAAATATAGCCCACGGCTGAGAGCATTCGCGTTAACTTTACATTTTTACAGCCCGCGGGCATATAGTTATGTACGATCCGTTTTTAACAATCGTTTGCCATGCGTGTCGACGATACGTAAATGGTACACAACAATCAACGGAAGACCAGGATTTAGCCAAGAAGCGTTTAATGTACTGAAAATGAAAGCAAATGAAGCTAATAAGAATGGCAATGAACTATTAACTTGTTTAATTTTTGATGAAATGTCCATAAGACAACAGGAAGAGTACGATCATCACAATGATGAAAAAGTCGGATTTGTAAATTATGGAACCATTCCCATTAATTCAAAATTAGATCAACTTGCAAAATATGGCTTTGTTTTCATGATAACCGGTATCAATGATAAATTTAAGATTCCCGTAGCCTATTTTTTGACATGTGGATTAAAAGCCGAAGAAAAGGCAGCTATAATCCAGCAAGTAATTTTATTTGTCTGTAAGACTGGTGTAAAAGTTGTTGGTATGACTTTCGATGGCCTCGTCGAAAACTTGGCTACTTGTAGGGAGCTTGGTGCTGATTTAAAAAAACAAATTACCTATTTTATAAACCCACACAGCGACGAACAAATATTTCTCTTTCTTGATGCGTGCCATATGTTAAAGCTTGCTCGCAACAATTGGGCCTTAAAGAAAATATTTTATGATGCTGATGGTGGACTTATCGAATGGCGTTTCATAGAAGAACTTGAAAAATATCAACGAGAGAGAAAATTAAATATCGGCAACAAGATAACTAAACGACACATTCAATGGGGAAGAAATCCAATGAACGTAAGATTGGCTGCTGAAACGTTGAGTAATAGTGTAGCAGATTCAATAGATTTGTTGAGGTGCAATGGAATGGAAGAATTTAAGAATAGTGAAGCCACAGCTAAATACATACGGTTTGTTAATGATTCTTTCGATATATTGAATTCAAAAACGGATGACGCTGTTGGATTCAAGCGTTCATTTTATGCAGAAAATAAGGAAGAATTTTTTGGTTTTATGGCCGAAGCTACAGCGTATTTTCAACAGTTGAAACTTGATCCAAATCAAAACAAAACTATTTTGGAGACGAGATCGAAAACCGCCTTTTTCGGATTCATCCTTGATTTCAACAGCTTTAGATTGTTTTACAACAAATATGTCGAGTCAAACATTCTTAAATCCATCGCAACATTTAGGTTTTCACAAGACCATTTGGAATTATTATTTGCATGTATTCGGTCGATGTTTGGGTCTAATGACAACCCATCAGCTAAGCATTTGCAATCTGCTTGGCGAAAATTATTGGGCCAACATCAAATAACTGCACCCAATTCAAGTAATTGCGCCAATAATGATGTCGAAATTTTAAGTGTATTAAATGTCTCATCACGAACAAGCAATTCAAAAAGTGTTGAGGCTCTACCCAACTGGACAGCTTTTGATGAAAGAAATTCAAATAAATTTTTCGAGGAAGATGATTTCACCTCTATTGATGAATTGTCGGTTTTAAATTCAATTATCAACGAAGAAGATTCTTTAAGCAATATTGAATTGAATGCCGTTTTTTTCATGGCAAGTGTTTTGGAAATATGTATTTTGAAAGGCAAGTGGTACAAACGAATACAATGTGGAGCTTGTCTTCAGGTTTTCAGAGAGGATGAGGTTACTGATGATATTTTTGTATCAACAAAAATGAAAACTAATAATCTGCGTGCTCCCGCCAAAAGTACGGTCAAAATTTGTATGGAAACAGAAAAAAATATGCGAAAGTACAATTGTACGCCAGGGAACTACAATCAAATTTCGAATGGTGTATTACAAAAACTAGAGCCTGAATCTTTGTTTGCGTTTTCAGATTTTAATTCGCATTCAGATACAAACCATAAAATTGTTCTTGTCAAAATGATTATCGAAATGTATTTGAAAAAAAGGTTAGAATATGTGAGTCACCTAAATACTCTGGAAAAACATGATACTTTATATAGACGGAAACTGAAAAAGTTTATTCATTTCAAAGGCCAATAAAATTTTTGAATAAATTATAACAAATCCATATTTTGTTTTTTTTTTCTTCTCTTTATTGATATTTAATATGAAAGGTCGATTAAGATAAGTATAACATTTTCTTTGAAAATATACGTCTTTGTTTTTTTCTACTGTACATTTCTATTTTTTATATGGTAAATATCGTTATAAATGAAAAAAACGAATACTAGCAAACACTAGTCAATCAATGGTTTAGAATAATCACAGTTTGATTCAAAATTATATGAAAATGAAAGAATATTTGTATGTAAATCTTTTGATGTTTCAAAAATGAAACAAAGAAAACTAGTTCAAAATAAAAATAAACTTTTTGAATGAATTGACATTCTTGAAATTTCAATTCAGATAGTAGTTATGTTCGCTAAGAACACTTTTGGTATGTGTGTTCACGGCGTTCTGTAACACATCTTTTTCGGCTTTCAACGAAAAAATTTGACGATTTAATCGCTCAATGCGACCACGCAATTCCAAATTCTGTCCATTCAGTCGGTCATTTTCAGCACGCATCTGATTAATTTCTTGATTATCAACCGTTCGATCATTTCCATCAGCATTAGTCAACCCTTCAATTGTAGCCAACAACGAACGATTTATACGATCCATACTTTGAACTTGTTGAAATAATGCATCGCGGTCTATTTGAAGCAATCTAATTCGATTAATCTTTGCCATGTTGCTGTCAATGAGACCAACAATACGTTGTTCATAACCACGCTTTTCGGCAGCACTCAGAGAATCAACAAAATCATTAACATTGGAAACAATTCCATCATGGCCGTCACCAACGGCATCGACATTTACATCGTCATTGTCATTAAGATTCGAAATATTAGCGTTATCAAACATCTGATGACGAGCGGATGATTCAATTTCTACCGATTTACTACGTTGTCGTCGAACAGGACCAATAAACAAATCTGCTGTGCTTTGATTGGAACACATTGCATGTAATTTTGTGCCACTGTCATGTGCATTCACATTTCCATCGTCAAGATTTAAGTTTTGAACACCAAATACCAATTGATGACGATCCAACGAAGCAATTGCGACCGATTTACTGCGTTGTCGACGACCTGGAACACCAACCAAAAGAGTCGACTTTTCTTTGGAACCTGATGCACGCATATTTTCTTCTTTTCCATTGATGTTGGAATTTTTCGTACCACGATTTGATTTTTTTTCATCAAGAATAAATTCCGATCGAACCACCGGATCAAATGTAACAGATTTGCTGCGTTGTACACGTCGGCCAGCAACCAAAATAGATTTTGGCTTCGATTTTGTATTTGTGTTGCTTAAGCTACGATGACGAACACGTGATGGACGAACATTCGATTCGTTGTATTCATTTTTAAATGAATCCAATTGTTTTTTTTTTCGATTGTTTTCTTGGACACGCTGTGAACGACGGCCCCGATTTGTTGAATTTGGTGAAAGAATTGATTCCAAATCAATTCCACTGCTTTTTAATAATGCCTTTACTTCTCGTTTCATCACTGTAAATATTTAAAAAAAAAATTTACAATTTGAAAGTAAAACTAAGATGTAGAAAAAAAAATGAACGGAAATTTTCAACTTACTTTTGAAGAGACAAGTTGGTTTTGATGTTGATGTTTAGAGTTTTTAAAACGAAAAGACAGAATTACCGCGGCAAAGTAAATGACATTACATCTTCTTGCTTGTCGCCACCAGGATGCGCTAGTGCGCTTTGTGTTGCGTGACATTTTTGCATTAAGTACTGAGTTCGTGAATTGATAGTGGTGGTTGAAAAATTCCAACATTCTGTTATTATGAAATGAAAGTACTATTATAGCAGAGCAATACCCTAGTTGCGTTTTGAAAAGTTAGCTGGCGTTTTTATTTTATGGACCATTGAAGTTTCTGTGATTCACTGAATTATGATATGAATAATATCATTGGAATTTTCATGCGAATTCAGGGACCAGAAAAACATGGGGAATGATCATTGAACTAAAAATTTTATTGATTTTTTTGCAAAAATGCACTAAACTAATTAATGAAAATCAATTTTTTTTCAAATTTTTATTACCAGATTTAGAATCAGCATGCAAAATTACATAGAAAACGATGTGTCATACAAGAGTTCGAGAAAAATTTTTTTTTTAAATTTTTGTGACTTTTTTCAAAATATGGAAAAATTGAAAAAAAAAAAAAAAAAAATCTCGAACTCTTGTATGACACATCGTAATAGCACTTTCATTTCATAATAACAAAATGTTGGAATTTTTTGGACTGTTGCACTGTGTAATTTTAACATATAAAAAAATAGAAGTTACGGCTTGTCCATAAAAATTTTAACTTTCAGATGATACACATACGAACTATTTCACCATCATGGTCTAACACAGTCTAAAACGATGTCCTTAGCATTCTACGAATGATTACCTTTCAAATGACACCCATATCGACTGTTTTACTAGGGGAATTTATCAAATCAGATGTGTTGCAGATATTGCAGATAGTTTGGATTTGCAGCAGATATTCTTCGTGATCATAGAGTGAATATCTGCTACAAATCCGCAAATATTCGTAGGCAACACTCAATATTTGATGTTTTAGTGCTAGAAAATTTGAGCAGATTTTTTGCAGATTTCTACGGATATTTATTCGATAAATTCCCCTATAAGAAGTTATATGTTTTACCACTTCACCATCATGGTCTAATATGGTTTAACATGGTCTAACACGATGTCCCATGCATTCTACGAATGATTTCCTTTCAAATGATACCCATATTGCTTATATTAACATTTTAACCACGATGACGAACCGTGATGGACCATGGATGTCAACCATCATGGCCAAGTGAACATTCTCCAGAAAAAATTTCATAAAAATCGGTTATCATGGTTTTGAGTTAAGGGGGTTTAATGAATTTTTAGGGAGAAAAAAAAAAAAAAAAAACCTAAATATAGAAAAAAAAAAAAATTTATAAAATAAACAAAATTTGGTATTAATTTTTTTTGGAATAAAATATTAATCATTGGCATTCGCAGCATTTTTTTTGGAACCAGAAGCAAGCAAACTTGGATTGTTGTCAATATTTTTTTCAGCCCAATTTTGAATTTTTTGTTGTTCGCCCAAACCAGCCGTACCATACGTTATGTAAACTCTTGTGAAAATACGAAACCTTTCAAAGTAAAACTTTGTTTGTAACTTTAGCAGCTTTATACAAAAGCCACCATGTATGGCGCATGCTTTCAGGACTTTTAGATTGGAGGTGTTTTTAGTTTTCCAATAGGGACAAAAAATAATAACTTATGCGAATAAAACAATAATAAATGGTTTTTTTTATTTACATTCCATTTCTTAGATCTTTTTTGTGAATTTCATAAAAAAAAATCAATATTTGGTTTGTATTTTCAGTTCACAAATTATTCAATTACGTTTGTAATCAATATAACTCCCAAGCTGAATTGAAATGGAAATTGATTGTCATGAAATTGAAACAAAACAGTGAAAACAAAAAAAAAAAAAGAAAAAAAGCATCTCATTGCATTGAGTTGTTTGTGTGTATAGTCTGTCAACTATAATGACATTGAGTTTGCCTCAATTTAACCTTTTTTTAATTTATAATTTCTTTTTAATCGTAGAAACGAACAGTAAACAAAATAAAAATAAATAAGAAACTGACAAGAAAACGTCACACTGAAATTTAATATAAAATGAAAACGGATGAGCCACGACGAAAAAAAACACACGATACATACTGATTTTATGAATTTTATAGATTTTATCATTGTAATTGATTTTAATTTTAAACATCTGTTATTTTTTCTCTCTACCAACCTTTTTAATTTTCCATATGTCATGCCAATATCATAAAAAATAAAAAAAAATATCAATTTTAAGATTTTAATGTAAACAATGTAATGTCATTGCTGTGTTTTGTAATGCCATCATTCTTTGCCAATAATAAGGACGAGAAGGACGATTTACCTAATCTTTTACAAAAATCCAAACAAGCCAAATTAATAATGACACCGTTTGTTTTGCGTCGATTAAAAGCAGAGTATTGTCAATACTGTATTGACAGTTTGCCAAAGAAAAAATATGTTACGGTGAAAATGGCTGGCAATCTATCGAAACCATCGGAACATAGTGATTATAAGAAGAAATCCACAATATGTATTTGAACAATTGTCTGATTTTCAATTATATAAAACAATACAAAACTATCATGTATCTGGTTTCAAAATTTCGAAAAATTTTATTCTGGATTCGGCTAAAATTTCGTGAACTTGATTCATTTGTATTTCATTTTTTTTACGAAATTCAATTTTAACTACATTTTACAATGTTCAATATTTGTCGAAAAAAGATGATGATAGTTTTGTCAAAAATCCCGTGTGTAGCCTCTCAAATAGTGCATCAGGGTCTGAAAAAAGAAAAAAATGAAAAAAAAAAAAACATTATAAATTTAACTTACATCGAAGGCAAAAAATTCAAGGGGGAATTCCATCTTGTCTAATTTGTAGAAAAGTTTTGCTTTTTGCTGTTGCTTAGCTTGCAATCGCATTTTTACTAAAATCATGTAAAATCAAAAATATCAATATCATTTTATTTATACACGTTATACACGTATGAGCTTGAACTACTTACGCTTGTTGTTGAATCGTTCTTTGCGTCGGTTTTGATACTTCAAAATAAGTTTTCGTATAATTTCTTTGCCAGTTTCAACGCCATGTTCTGAGTCATCCGTTTTCTCACTAACAGCAACAATTTCAATTGAATTTTCGAGTTGCACTTCTTGTTCTTCTGACAAAACTACATCAATTCCGCCAAAATGTTGTTTCCGTAAATGAATTCTAGCACTAATTCGATTTTTGTATTCACAACTATCGTCTCCGCATTGTAAACATTTAAAAAATGTGATTTTTTTGATATTGAGTTTTTCTGCTGACTCTGCAGCACTTGAACTGTAGTTTGCAACGAATTCTTTATCAATATGCACTTTGAGTACTTTATCGTCTACTGTGACATTTTTTTCATTGCCATTTACGCCAACAGTTGAAAATTCAAGCTGTTCTGTATCAGTCGTATCAGTGATATTATCCGCATCGTCTTCATTTTGGTTTTGTTGTACTGGTTGTAGTCCATCATTGTTTGTAGCATGAACTGAAATTTGAATTGATTGAATTGAATTTTCCAAATCGTTTTGTTGATCCTTTGTTAATATAGTCGCCAAACCACCAAAATGATGCTTTCTTAAATGTACTCGCACATTACAGCGATACCCGTATTGCTTGCTGTTATCCCCGCATTTCAGGCACTTGAATTTCTGTTGGTGTTCATCGTGTTTATCTTTTACATGTTGATCTCGGTTGGCTTTGCGATCAAACACCTTGTGACAATGTGGACAAGAAAACAATTGTTTTTTCTTATTTATTTTTTGAGTCGATTTTTGGCGTTCCAATGATTTGTTTTCGCTCTTTATTTTCACTAAACGTCTTTTAGCCATTTTTTCAGGATTCTATTAGATGTTTTTTCATTTAAATTTCACATGAACAAATAAATATGTAACCAAGCCGACCGAACTAACCGACATCAAATACCGATTGACGCAACGGTCAAGTTGAATTTGTTTTGTTACTGCGCTATAGAGCAAAAATACAAAATTCTCGAAACTGTACTAACTGTAACAGCTCGTTTTATCACAAAGAGATTGTGATATGCGGCATCTGCGGCATCTAACTGAAATCCGTAAGTGTTTACATCACGAAGAATGCGAATTAAAAATCTGAAGACGTGAAGAAAAAAAGTTTCGATAAATCTCAAACAAAAAATCGACAACGATTATTTGTTGATTTTAACGGCTTTTCTTTTGCATAAGGCGACCAATTCAAAACATACACTCATAAACAATGGAACGATAGAAAAACGCTGCCAACGGATGTACGTTTTGGACGTTTTGGTATTGATTCTCTGCATTTCGACCGATTCAGTAATGTGATCTTGTTTATAAGACAATAAATTATAATTAAACAATGGAAATATTTGAAGCATATACGTCTCTGCTCCCTTTGAAACATTGAAAAATATTGAATATGTTGATTATGCTGAATCAACGACGAGATTGAAACTATTTTTTTCAACACGTCCACAAATTCCATATCAAACAATTAAACAAATTAAAGATTTTCAAAAGAGAATTGATTGCAAGATACAACAGACCGTCTTTCATTTTCGTCTTCGAAATATGTTTCTGGCTTTTTTGTTCTTCCCTCTCTCCTTTTCTTTTTTTCGCTATCTCACTGAAACATTTTGTTATCATTTGCGATCAATTGTATTGTGTTGATCGATTTGAATTGAGTATCAAATAATTAAAAAAAAAGAAATATTTTTGAACGAATGTGAGAGGGAGACCGCAATCGATTAAACACATTTATTAATGCCACGAAAAATTTTCTGTAAATGCAATACGTCGCGAGTTAATATACACGATATATTAAGTTTACAATTTTACGATCATACGCATTATATTCGGCCTTCAGCCTATGCTATGATGAACCAATCAATAAAATAAGATGATCAAAATAGGTTTTACGATCTGAATTTTATGATCTACATTTTACGATCTAAAATTTACGATCGATATGTAAATGCTCTTACAGCAGTACATTACGCACTTTTTACGATTCACAGTTAATATTATAGTAGAAATTTATAGTATGATTGCTTATCAACGTACTAGGTATATGGAAATTGAATATTTAGTATTTTAAGTTTATTGATTTGATCACTTCCTAGTATGTTTTGCTTCACAAAAATACTAGAATATTGTAATTGTTAATTTGATTATTTCCTGGTATAACTGCGTCACAGTATACTAGTTTTGATATGTTAATACAATTATTTACCTTGTTCAAATTAGTATAAATAAGAATAAGAATTGTAACAGTCTTCAGTCTTGGTTTTACGAATAAACAAAGCACATAGTGCTGAAAAGTAGAATCAAAACTCTTTTATTTCCTAACAGAAATATTAATTGGGGGCTCAACTGGGAAGGTTTGAATAGATCTGTTTTATCTCATAAAAAGTGCATACACGGAGAGTCAAGTGTATAATAAAACAGTGAGCTCACCTTAAAAGAACTCAAAAGAAATTGTTAAAAAAAATCTGAGACTTAAAAGCGTTGTATCATAGTCTAGTGATACACAGATTTAAAACAAATTGAGCAAAATTTTTTTTTTAAAAAAACAGAATAAACTGTTGAAAACTGTTGAAAGCATTAATAGATCGAATTTAACAAAAAATTCACATAGTGAATGATAAATTCGTGAGACTGCCGTAAACTAACAACAGGTAAACTGTAAAAAACAATCAAAAGAAAAGTATAAGAAATAAAGAAGAAAGGAAAACACTGAGACTCAAACTTTAACAATTGCATATAGTGTCAAAATAAAGATTTGACGAGCGTTTTCAATCAAAATTTAAACTTGATGTGGCAGTACCACACGGTTTAAGAAATAATTTTTTAAATAAATAAAATAATACAACTTTCGCATTCAACGTACATTAAAGTCGGAAGTGCGAAAATAACATAAAAGTGAAATTATAAAATGGTAAATGTGACAACCGAAAATCTAATAATCAAGGATAACATAAATAAAGAAGATTTTGATTACGTAATAAACACTATAACTTACGTTAAACTGTGGATGATCTTATTCATCCTGGTAATAATAAAATTAATCATATTCAAAATCATAAAAACGTGCAAAAAGGTGTATATCATTCATAACGATAGAGTGATTCGCAGACATAACGTCACAACCGTTCAATCACAATAAAGATAAAATAACAATGACGACAGTTAACGACCACATACATTCACTAACGGATCAGATCAAACAAATAACTCAACAGCTCCAAGCCACCGAATTGAAACGAGCAGAATTGGAAAAGAGGATGGAAACCATGAGTGTGGGAACAAACACCGATGACACCATCATGATGCCTGTATGTGACGAACCTGATATTGAACCAACAATTCCAAATGGAGATGCCATCCAATTGGAATCCTATAAGGCAATCCCAGAATTCTCTGGAAAACAACATGAGTACAGGTCATGGAGAAATCAAGTGTCTCGCAGGATGAGAATAATTGACAAACATAAAAAACATCCAAAATATGAAGCAGCCTTGGCAATAATACGAGCAAAAATAACGGGAGCAGCAGCAGATCAACTAACAAACAACAAAACTCCGTATAACATTATTTGTATTCTAAAAACATTGGATGCAGCATATACAGATCAACGACCACTATATGCAATCGAGGCAGAAATGACCTCCATCAAACAACACGACAAAACACTTCATGAATACTATAATGCAATCAATTTTGCATTAAATGCAATAATTACCAAAATCACGATGACTTATAAACTTTTAGATGAACAACAATCTTTGGTCACGGAAGCACAAAAGAAGGCGATTCGAACCTTTATAGTGGGGATAAAATTACAAGCGATACGACATATTTTATACGGCCAACAACCAAAAACGTTGTCAGAGGCATACTCAATTGCTCAAACCACGTTCTACGATAATGAGCATTTACAATTGGAACGATGCCCAAACCCACCTAGACAAATGCAACAGCAACGCGGATTTATGAATCCAAGGTACAACGGAATGCCGAATCAACGTTACGGAACAAATCAACCAAGATATGGAAATCAACATGACCCTATGAGAATGGACAGGACAAACCGAATGACAAACTGGCAGCAACCACGAACACCGGAAAAAAGGGAATATAATCCATCACGTCAACATTGTGAACCACCACACAAATTGCAGAAATTGAACACACTACAAGAGGAAATTCAACCGATTGCAACTGAAGAATATTATTCAGATGACTCTACACAAAAAAACGAATCAAGTGCTTTTTTAGAAGAATAGGAGGACTACCGTGTCTGGTAAGATATGACAAAGAAACCAGACAACGGGTAAGAATTTTATTAGACTCTGGAGCTACATATAATTATATTCAAAGGGAATCAAAAATAGGAAAATCAATACCATTATCTAAACCTAGCTTAATAAAAACGATACACGGTTACTCTACTGTTAAATCTAAAAGAATAATTAATTTGTTAGGATTCGACTTAACATTTTTTGACATAAAAGAACTAAATGAATACGACATGATTTTGGGAGAACAGGGTTTAGCTCAAATACAGGCAAAAATCGATTTTGCAAACTATAAAATATACTATAGGAATCAAAAACACCATAAAATAAATTACACAAATAATTGTTCACAATTCGAAACAGAAATATTATCATTGATGAGAAAAAATGAAAACATATCGGAAAAATTACCATACACAACCACAATAGAAGCAACAGTAAGGACGAAAACAAACGAACCAATATGGATGAAACAATATCCATATCCATATGCTGACAAGGACTTCGTTGACAAGGAAATACAAAATCTACTAGAAAACGGAATCATAGAAAAAAGTTTCTCACCTTACAATTCGCCAATATGGGTCGTGCCAAAAAAGGGAATAGATGAAAATGGTAAAGCAAAACGTCGTCTAGTAATAGATTTTCAAAAATTAAATGATCAAACTATCACAGATAAATATCCAATACCCGACATTAACTAGAAAAAATAACTTCCAAATATTTTATAATAATATCCCAGTTAAGATGAGATTAAGTTATACAAGAGTTTTAATTTTTATTAATATTATTTATTCTCCGTCGTACAATAAATTTCTTATCAATTTTCCCCTCTATTCCTTTTTGTCATTTTCTCTTTCTCTTTCTATCCCTCTTATTTACCTAGATATTTATCCCTTTCCCTTCCTCTTATTGTCTTTACCTCTTTCTCCATAGTTATCGTTATCGCTCCTTATCAAATTCCATTTTTTTTTTTCAGAAATTATCAATTTGTTATTGGGTATTTTATTGAATTCGTTAACCGTTTGTAATTTAAAAAGGGAAAAAATAGAAATAGCTGTGTTGACGACATGACTCAAAACTGAAGAGAACAATTCAATTTCAAATGTAGTACATTACTTTGATTGATGAAAAATATCAAAAATCGACATAATATTATGAAAAAATCTCAAATTTTTTATGAAAATGGATGAATAATATTTTTTGTTTATAAATCACCGCCAAGTACTGGCTGTATCTTTATTATTTACACAAATGAAATATCATCAAACAATTGGGCTCCAAATATTTTTCATGGTGCCATGGCGATATGATGTGCTTGAATATACAGTGTATATTATTGTTTAATTTTGCTTTGATGAAGCATCACATATCATTCAAATTGTCAGTATAAACAAAACGAAATAAAATATTCGTAAGCAATGAAAAAAAAAACTGTCCTCTGCATGAAATCAGATGGTTGCTTTCGTTTTTTCAATAAAATATTAACCATCTTAATAAAATGTGGTTCTTTGCATCATTTCCATGTATTTGTTCTCATTTACATAAATTAAAAACATCTAAAAAGTTGCTTTCTTTATTTCGATAAATAGCGTTGATGATATAGGCATAAAGCTCGATGTATTAATTCGTACTGTTCTGAATTTTGTACCATTCCACCACGCTGTAGCCTCAAATTGCTTACAATGCCCAACACATCGACCGAGGCATGTCGTTTCGTTGTGTCAGCATTTAGTGCTGAAGATGTTGATGACGATAAATAACTTAATCGCAATTGACGTAAACCATTAAGGATGGCTGCCACACATCCGGTTCTACCTGTGTGTTTGTGAGAGAGAGAGAAAAAACAATAAAAATTCAATTAAATGTTCTGTAAATATTAAAAATTTTTGTAGTATTTTGAGTAAATTAAATAAAATTGTCATATCAACATAAATTTTCCTTTCTTCCCTTAAATTAATGAAATATTGTTGAAATTTGAGATTGGTAGTTGAAATCAACCTGTGTAAAAATAACATACATAGTAATTTAGTTGTCATTATATCGCAACAAATCACGCAATTTATTATTGTTACAGTTTATTTCATTCTTCAATGATGTAATTGTCACGATTACATATTGAATGTCGATCTGATCTCATCTAACAAATTTCAATTTTAAGCAATATTTCTACGCTTTCTCAACATTTCTTAAATGGTAATTTCAATGTTTTTTTTTATCATCACTGTAAAAAAAAAAAATAAAAATATCAAATCAAATAATTGTAAGAAATCTAATCGTTGGCTAATGAATATTCATATAACGTGCAGGATATTTAATATATATATAAGGGATTTTCTCCCTTATGAATTTACCAATTCCAGCTGAGCTGAAAAGGAAAAAAAACACACATGAATGTTAATATATTTTTATAAAAAATTGAAAAGATGTGAATAAAAATCACTTTTTGAAAAATTCTATAAAATACTAACCAATGAATGATTGGCATCGCTCCATTGAATGGTACTTGATTTAACATTATTGGCATGCTGTGAGATTTCTTCATGTGGAGTTCACTAGAATTTATTGCTGAGAGATCATTGTGTGAGGATAAGAGTTCTTGTTCACAATCTGAATCGATAAGATTGATACACATATCAAGTACAACATCAACATTTTCTGGTGAACGATGGTCTGGCCAATGTGGAAACCAGTAATGATATACAATAAATAAATGTACTTTTCTTTCAATTGTATCATTTGATATAATGGATGGAGTTCCTTTGTTTGCATAATCACCATCATCATCAACACGTTTATTAAGTCGCTCACATGTGTGATACAAACAATGAAATTTTCGAATTGTATATCCGCCTTTGTTCAGACAATCAACAGTTTTTATGCAAAAAAAATTGCAATCAATATATGGAAAGTCGGGCCAATTATCGCCTATAATTTCCGTATGGATTTCATTTGATTGCGCTAAATCAAACCACTCATGATCATGTTCGGCAAAATATGTCTCAAGCTGTGATTTCTTTTGGCGTCGTTCATCGTTCCTTAAAAAACATACAAATTTATTCACATTTTGCGGAAAATAAATTGCACATTTTGATTCATCATTCTCAATAATATCTGTAAGCATTGCAATTTTTTGTTGAAAAGGTAATGCATCGACGTTTCCATCATTTGATTTTAAATTTTTCATGTAATTTTGATAAACCATTATCCAAAAATCGTAAATGGTATTTGTCATCGGTCCCTGCGTTGCTATGTACGAGTTGCGATAATCAGGACCCTGAAATTAATGAATAAATGTTCGTTGTTTAAGTTGAAAATTCCATAAAAATTTCTTATGAAAAAAATAACAAAATATTTACCTTAATATAGTTTGCATTGATATATAATTCCGATGGGGATTGATCATTGATTTGACTAGTTGATTCGACTTCATTATCGAGTATAACACGCGAATGTTCATTCGGTAAAATGGTTTTATATCGATTTTTCACTTGTGATCCAAATACAAGCGGTTTCTCTTGATAATTGGTCGGTAAATCCCAAAATTCTTGATGCAAATTAGAAAGTAGGCAATTTTGTTCACAGCGACATTTTGTTAAGCAAACTTTACATGTTTTACAACTAATGCACGTTTCACATGAATCACACATTTCAATTGTGTGATCATCAACAGTTGATCGTCCATAACTTCGATTAAATACATTGCTAAGCGTTGTTAATTTATGATCCGTTAATAGATTCGATGCATTTTGTAAGATTTGTATGTTTGCTAAATAAATTTTAAAATCTTCCGATGTGGTTTGTGGACTTAATGGTTTTGTTGTAATATTTCGTATGATTGATGTTGTACATGGACAAAATGTGTTCTCTTGATCATCGTAAACATCACCCATTTCACTATTTGATTGATTCAAATCAATAACGGGACTCGTTTTTATTGGCGGTTGGCTCAATGAAAATTTATTATGTAAATTTAAATTTTCCGAACTAAGAAATTTCCGTCGTCCGCTACGTTTTGCATTTATACGTTCATCAACATAATCAATTGATTTTTTTTCATCAAGTGCATCTTCTGAATTGACTTGATGGGTTTGATAATGTGCTTCATTGCGTCGATTTTCGCTATTACAACCCGAAGCTGATGTTGAACGTTTTGTATTTTTCTTAAGAATACCACCACCACCACACATCGTACATATTCGATGCTCTTCTAAATGAGATTCAAAATTATTGTTACTGCTCAAACTCAGATCCGATCCACGTAAATAGCAATTAGATGTGCTTAGTGCACGTTTTTGTATATTCGAACGACATTCTAATTGCAATGTTAAACTTGCATTTGAATTTCGTCGTTCAAGTAAACCTTTTTTAGCGGTTGCGATTGTTGTATTGGCACGTTGCATTTCATATGGGCCAGACATCATATTCAATGAATTATGACTATTAAATCGATTCAATGTTGATTGCATTGTTGAACTAGCTGCATGCGTTCCACCAACAATATTCAATGTTAAACTTGTATTTGAACCACGACGTTGTAATAAATTCTTTTTCATGCAAAAATTTGAACGTGTTGTTGATTTTGGTTTTGTCAATGAAAATTTAAAATGCTCTTCTTTTGTATCGCTTGGTGATGATTGATAATCAACTGTCGGTAATGAATCATCTTTAATTGTTAAATCTAATACCAAATGATGGACATTTTTCGATGCACATTTTTTATGCAATTGATGTTCAGTTGATGTTGAATTGGTTGGTGAATGAAATGGTGTATCTTCATCAAATGATGAAGTGGTTTGTGCAAGAGCTCGTTCCATTAATTCTTCTACTGGAATGCAAAGATTCTCTTCAACTAAACGTGCACCATCTGAATCCAATGAGATTGATTTTAACCGGGCTCGTCGTACAGCTGCCTCTTTTGTTTTTTTCTTCGATGCACTGCTACAACACTCATCCGACGTAACGATTTGTAAATTATTACTATGAAATATGAATGAGAAATAACGTGGTAACATTTTATGATACTTTATTATTCAGTCATCAAATATTTTTTTTACCTGCTATTATTGCTTCTGTTGTAGTTATTATTATTATTGTTGTTCATTAAAGTGGCTTGATTATTTTTCTTATCATCCGTTGAAATGATCACATTGTTATTGTTAAGTGTGCTGAACGATGTGACCGACAGTTGTGGATGTGCTCGTGATGCTTCTTGTAAAGTTGCTAAAACAAGTCGAACAAACAAATTTTTCATTCACATTTTTCTTCCATTTCGAATTATGTACAAATGTACGAAGTACATAAAAAATTTATGTTTGTGTATATATTTCAGTTTATCCCCCCCCCCCACACACACACACACACACACACACACACACACACACACACACACACACACACACACACACACACACACACACACACACACACACACACACACACACACACACACACACACACACACACACACACACACACACACACACACACACACACACACACACACACACACACACACACACACACACACACACACACACACACACACACACACACACACACACACACACACACACACACACACACACACACACACACACACACACACACACACACACACACACACACACACACACACACACACACACACACACACACACACACACACAATACCAGCACTTACACCAAGGGGGAAATCACTCTGAAAAAGTAATTTTCAAAATTACTTCCACAATTACTTTTTTAGTAAAAATTAGTTTTGCTATTACTTTTTTTGTTGCGATTACTTTTTATTTGACAATTACTAAAGTGGGCAAAACCTACCGGGAAATTTAAATTTAAACTTCATTGGTCTTCCGATAGGGACAAGTGTTTTTATTTTTAGGTTGGCAGTACTGTCTTTGACATCTGTGTCAAATTTCATGACAATATCTCTATTTTTCAAGTAGTTTGGTTTGTGATTTGTGAGCAACCAAAAGTGCATTTGGCGATTTTGCACATTTTTTCCATTTTTTTCTCAAAAGAAGTTATAATAAATTTTGTTTGCAATATCAAATTTCGACAAACAGATCTTTTGAGATCATATATTGAACCTTCCTCTATCGAACTGTAATAAGATCCAGGTTTTTCAAACGACAGAAAATTTTCCTAGAAGTTGAAGAACACCTAAACCTCTGAAAATCGGCTTGAACGACCATCAACATCAAAAAAATGAGAAAATTTTCAGTGAAACATCGTCGATGAACTTTAAGAGTGATGGTTAGATCTCTTGGTTCTCCACATAAACTATGAACACCGTTTCAAAAGCTTTTTTTTAAGTTAAAAGTTCCAATTCACGTTTGGTTCCAAAACCATGAAATTTCTTTGATTGGTTTTTTTAGATTTTTCCACCAAAAATTCAACTCATATCGTTCCGCAACCACCTTATTCACCTGATTTAGCTCCGTGTGACTTCTGGCTGTTCTCTAAGCTAAAAAGACCGCTCTGGGGACATCGTTTTGAGTCGATTGAAGAGATTCAACGTGAATCGGCGCGCGCTCTGAAGGCCATCCCTGCCAGTGACTTTTTGGCATGCATCGAAGATTGGAAAATACGTTGGCATAAGTGCATTGCGTCGGGAGGGGATTACTTTGAAGGCGATGAAATTGATTTGGAAGAATAAAAAAAAGAATTTTTGAAATATAACCAAATTCCCGGTAGGTTTTGCCCACAGTAGTACTTATGTTATTTGGTATGAAAACGTACAAAAATAATCGCCAAATGGAAAGTAATTGCAAAAAAAAAAGTAATAGCAAAACTAATTTTTACTAAAAAAGTAATTGTGGAGTAATTTTGAAAATTACTTTTTCAGAGTGATTTCCCCCTTGACTTACACACAGGCGCAATTCGTTTTCGATTTGACTTTTTTTCACACTGGACTGAGTGAGTTCATCTGGGCTGTTTTACTTGCATGCGCTCATAATATGTTTTTGTTCAAAATGGTTCAATGTGTGCGTAATATTTTTGACACAAAATGGGCTTTTCGTTATGACAATGAATCATGAAACTCAAACGAAAGAAATAAGAGTAAAAGAGACAAAGAGTGTAGTTCGACTGTTGAGTACGTTGTTTTCTTTTATTTTACATTGCAATCAGCTGAAATTGTCTTTTGAATTTATTACAAAAGCAAATGAACAAATGCAATGCTGGTTTCCATATACATGCTTATTGAAAACATTTAGCTAATTAAATATAATCATGTTCCACAAAATGTAAATGTTGTCGTTGTTCCACTTTAAATAAATTGAACACAAATATCGAACTGTCACAGTATTTTCATAGCCAGAGAAATTTAGTATTTTGAAAAAGACATCAGGCATCTCAACACTTTTGCGAAGATATTCAAAAAAAATGGCACACTAATTGTAAAAAAGGATTGTTCATTTCATTATTTTACCTTAAACTTTACACCAAGCGCAATTGATTTGTTTATATTGTTTTTTGGTGTTCACATTGAAAATTTGACAGATGAGTTTGTTTCAAACAAGAGTACGTAATTACTATCAAACATTTGACAGATCTGCTGTATATTCGAATTATTTGCAATAAATTTGAACCGAATTGAGAATTTGGTGTGCATTTGGAAAATTCATTGAAATTTGAGGTATTTTATTTGTTTCGATAAATTCCCCTTCATAATAATACATAAGGGAAATTGGAAACATATTTTACTGTAATGTGGATACATTTTTCTACAAAAACAATATCGAACAATCAAAATTATTGTTTCATTGTATTATTTGGAACTTCTGCAATAAATTAGAACAATTTATTGGGTATAATTTTCATTTAATACACTCGAACAGAACAAATATATTTCATTTTTTAGAAAAAAGTCGTGTTTTGCTAGAATTTATTAATTAATTTTATGAAATCGCATCATATTGTATTGAAATGGTATTGAATACTGTAGAGGAGCATTGAAACAACATTTTAGAGCATTTAAACGACATATTACATCAACTCTTCAATAAAAAAAATTCCATTTTTGATACGAGTTTTCTTGAATTTTTCGAAGCGAATTCAACAGCGAAAAATAGCTGACTCTGTTGTAGAATTGCTGTTCAAAGACACTTCATGCTCTATATTAGCAATGTAAAAATTGTTGACAAATTTATATGAAGTAAACAGAAGCGCTCCTTTGTCTTTTTATATTGAACTCAACGTACGTGTGAGAGCAATGTCAATGTATGCAATGCATACAAGCATATTGGACTCTCAGATATGTTTGTGTGCGTGTTTTGCAAAGAAGTAGCTCTCACACATACGCGTAGTTCAATAAAAATGACCAAAGGCGGCGCTAGTCACAAATCATTGACAGTTCGTCAAAAAATTTCGTTAATGTCAACTCTTATTGTTGCTGTTAAACACATTATGGTCGAAAATCAGCTCTTTGGACCATTTTTCAATGCCTAGGCTAATTTTTTGTACTAAATGACAATGTATGCTGATTGTTTTTGTTGGATTAGTTAGAACGATAATTCAAGAATAACATACTACATTTTCAGCTGGATCGACGAAGAAATGTAGATTTTTATAATGATATCAAATTTCACTTCAAATCTGCAAAATGCAGTGTATTCAAAATGTTTAAAAATCGTAAGAAAATTTGGTAGATTTAATATCACATCGCTTCTTTCTTTCACATGTGTATTGGCAGAGCACCGAATATTCAATGTTCAGAAAGTGTTTCAATTGAAAATGTGAACAAATTGAATGAAAAAATGTATTTTTTCAGCAATTTGGCACATTTAGACGCAAGAAATGTTTTAATTTCAATTGAAAATGTGAACAAATTGAATGAAAAAATGTATTTTTTCAGCAATTTGGCACATTTAGACGCAAGAAATGTTTTAATTTCAATTGAAAATGTGAACAAATTGAATGAAAAAATGTATTTTTTCAGCAATTTGGCACATTTAGACGCAAGAAATGTTTTAATTTCAATTGAAAATGTGAACAAATTGAATGAAAAAATTTATTTTTTCAGCAATTTGGCACATTTAGACGCAAGAAATGTTTTAATTTCAATTGAAAATGTGAACAAAATGAATGAAAAAATACATTTTTTCATTCATTTTGTTCAAAAATCTTATGTTTTTTGTAAAAATGAAAAATTATATTTAAAAACTTACATAAAAAATGTCGAAAAGAAATAACACTTCAGCCAAAAGACACTTAATAAAGATAACACTTTTAGTCAAAAAAGATTATATTTTCAAAAAATTTATGTTTTATTTGTTTTATTTATTTTTTTTTATGTTCGAACTCGTTGAGGTATGCACAAAGAATGAACTAAAAATGCAGTCAATCTTTAAAGATCTGCATGCAATTTTATTTTTCGGCAAAATCCCCTCTCTCACACATACAACTAAAAAAGGTCATAAGCAACAAGTAGTCATTAGGCAAGAACTGTCACATAGCTCCACCTTTATTAAAACCACAAGCAATACCGTGCTGTGTACAACGTTGTGTTGTAGTATGAGTGACAATGTATTGCAACAAGTCTGTATTGTCAAAATATACACAACAATCATTAGTGGTGTTTCTTTTGCGACCAAATTCCAAAATCTATTCTATTTAATGTGTCATTGTCCGCCATTGATGAGCTAATTACACCTTTTAATTTTGCGTTCTTATCAATTCGAATCATTTTGATAATATTAAATTGAAAGTGTTTCAATATATAAACAGAACAACAATAAAGAAATTATTGTGTTGTTTGTGTGTGAATATTGAAACAAAAATTAATGCATAATGATTGATGCGTAAATGAAAATATGTCGCAGCAGAAATAGTCTGTATTGGTATTTGTTTATTCACAAAGGATACTAGACTTTGTTATGATTTTTTTGTGATTTTGAACAATGCTTCAAAATTCCGACAATTTTTTATGCAATAGGTAACCATGCTATATCATCTATTGTTACAACCGAAAAATCGGGAAAAAAACGAACAAACACCATTTTTTTACCCAGAAGAGTTGTAGTTTCTTTTGTTCGATTCAAGTTTCAGGTTTATTATTTTATTTTTCAAAGTAGTATGGCCGTGAAAATTTGTTACTAAAATATAGAAGAAATGGAGGAAACACGCGACATCAACAAAAAAGCAAACTAAACAAATATATATTTTATGTATGAAATAAAGAGAAGAAAAACCAGATGAATTCAGTAATAGTTTTTTGCTTTTTCATTCTCCTTTTTATTTAATTCTTTCGAAAATATAAATACTTTTCATATTCGTATAATATATACTAAATCCATTGGTTGCAAAATCGACTTTAAACTAAAATTTAACGTATGATTGGATCATTATCAATCAGCCTTCCAGATTGCACAGAGTCATTAGACACTTGAAAAGTAAGAAGAGATATTGACGCCAGACTCAATTCCAAAAAATTCACAATATAAAATGGAAATATTATTTTTATTTTCAAATAAAAGCATTGAATGTGATCGGAAGAAAAGTAAGTGTGATCAAAATATCTAAGAAAAATGAATTTATTTTTATGAAAAAAATTTAGTTTTCCCAAATTTTGAAGAGAACAATTTCAATTTCTTTTAAAAATATTGTTCTAAAACATTGATGTTCCCAAAAAAAATTGATTTTTTCACAATTCATTAATTTGATCTTTACTTCAAAAAATATTGCCAGCAAGTTGAAATAATTTTTCTATTTCTGCAATTTGATTGAAATCGAAACGATTTAAATTACGAATCGTTATTAGTTCAAAATGTTCAATTCTCATTGAAAATTCAATGATAGAAATTCGATTTGTTATGGAGCTGCCCCAATTCTGAATTTCCAATTGATTATTCGATTTTCGATCAATGAAAACTAAATGATTATCTTGGTTTTGTTTTATTTCAATATCACGTATCGAAATTGTTTGATCAATTTTTAAAATATTAATACGATCATTTGACAATGAAATTGTCTCAGAGACGGAAGATTTAAAATAATATTCGGCAAATATTTCAAGATAATCTCGTTTCAATTTGATTTTATACGGTTCAATGATATCAGTTCGACTTTTGCCAAATATGAAATCGTAACGATAATTCATTGTGCCATTATCATAGTACATTACTCATGTAATATCTGACCATTTTTCAATGTCATTATAAAAATTGTCAATCGTTATAACAAATGGCACTGTATTGATTTTTTGTTGTAAAATTAATAAATCGTCATTATTGCGATACATTTCATAATTTGTATCACCATTGCCATCATATAAAACAATATATGAATAATCGTATGATTTGTCCAAGAAAAATGCATTTTGTTGGGATGTTGCTTGTATGAATGGTGTCATTTCATATGTAAACTCTAATGGGAAAAACAAATTCATTTCGTTATCCATAAAAATGATATGTTGATTTCCCAACGAAACAAAATAATCTTTTATTTCAACATTCAACACCACAAGACTATTGAATTGTCTTGAAAATTGTTTTGGAATTTTTGTTGGCATTGCAACAACATCTAACATATTATCTTTAGCTACAGATGTGCCAAACCCGATATGTTAATACATTTGTATTAAGATGATATTTTATTAGGATGGTATTAACTATTAAGACCAATCATAATACGAGTATTAAGATGAGTATTAACTATTAACATCGATGTTAATACTCATATTAAGATAACTATTAAGTATTAATATGCTGAAGTCAATAGACGCCATTTGCAATTTCGAACGAATCGTTTATAGGAAAAAACAATTCATTCGTTTGATTGCATTTTATTTTTCATACTATATATCATTTTTTTACAATTTTCGATTTGTTTTTTTTATTTTTGATACGAAGAAGAGAAAAGAAAAAAATTATTAATTTCCCAACAACAAAAATAAACAAAATACTTTAAACAAAAGACACTATCATTTCTTTTTTGGTTTAAACCAAAAACTCACTGAGGATGAAAGCATTGCTTTCGAAATACGTATTTGAGTGTTGAACTCATAAAGTGTAAAAGTCGATAATATATATTTTTAAATAAATATTGTATGAAATTACACGAAATATCTCAAAAGATAAATTTGATTTAAAATCTTCTGATCAAATTAAATCTGCATTTCAAAGGCATTGTATATTTTTTATTTTATGCACGTTTGTAATGTTTGAGTTTATGGACACAAAGAACAAAAACCGATGATTTTTGATTGTATTTCTTTATTTATTTCTTAAGTAATGATCACTTCTACATTAATGAGTACACTTCTTCATACTGGACTCATAGGGCTCTTATATAAGAACTTACATAATATAATTTTATGATAATTTTGTTTACTTTGAAAGAAATAATGCATTTGTTATGTAATTGATATTGTTTTAATTATACTTAGGACATATATATACCGACCATACTACATGTAGACTAAAACACAAACCAGACAATGCGAAATCATTTTTTATAAATTAAATTAATGGCCGATTACTAGACCTAGTCTTCATCAACGATGTTTCTAATGTTGAATTACTCGAATCTAATCCGTTGACCAAAATCGACATTCATCATCCACCATTACTACTTATTTACAGCAACAATCGAACTGCAATTGAACGGAACGGCAATACAAATTGTTATCGCCGTAATTTCAACCGAGCTGATTTTATTGGGATGTGTAATTTTCTCAATGATTCGAATATAGTTGAAAATTTGACATATAAATCATTGGATGGGATGATCGAGTTCCTTCATGATATTTTAAGTAATGCTATCATAAACTTTGTACCAAGGTCGAAAATCAGCTCATTTAAAAAACCATGGTGGAATACACAGCTCAAATCTCTTAAAAACCGCAAGAATAAAGAATGGAAACGATTTAAAGTCAATGGTGACAAATCCCTCTACGATCGTATTTGTGGTGAGTTTGATTCCCTGAATGGACTTTTATATCAAAATTACAAGGAAAAAATGGAAAGATCGTTGAAATCAAATCCCTCGTCATTTTGGAAATTTGTCAACTCGAAGCGTACTCCTGATTGTTTGCCAAATCTATTACACTATGGTACGGATTCGTCAATGGATATAAATATACAAGCCTCAATGTTTGCTAAATTTTTCGGTGAGAATTTTTCATCGAATCAATCATCATCATTTGAATCCCAAAATTTCAGCGAGAATGAAACATTTGTTTTTGAAGAATACTTCATATTTGATCAACTGATGAATATTAAGACAAACACTAGTGCTGGTCCTGATGGTATCCATCCCCTGGTATTGAAAAATTGTGCATCCGTTTTATATGAACCACTTACACTTATATTTAATGAATCTTTTCGATCTGGCATATTCCCGAGCGCTTGGAAACGTTATTGTGTTCGACCGATTTTCAAAAAAGGACATAAGGAATTACAGATGCATAGCAAAACTAATAACAATTGCGAAATTCTTTGAGCACTGCGTTAATTTTCACCTAACTCGTCTTGTATTTGGCAGTATATCTCCACATCAACATGGCTTTATGAAACATCGCTCAACAACAACAAATTTGATGGAATTTCTGCATTACTCCATTACTGGTTTGAATACTTCAAATCGAGTGGATGTATTATATCTCGACTTCAGTAAGGCATTCGACAGAGTCAATCATGACATTCTTCTTCGAAAATTAACAGCGTTTCCTATTCCTGCAAATATCATTGGATGGATAAAATCATATCTATCTAATCGCCAACAATACGTTAAACTGGGAACCGCTGAATCTCCAGATTTCATTGTAAACTCGGGTGTACCACAGGGAAGCCATATTGGGCCAACGCTTTTCTTATTATTCATTAACGACCTACCATCTATGGTTTCAAACAATATATTTCTATCAATGTTCGCTGATGATGTACGAATGGCTAAGATAGTGAACAACGAGGTAGATTCTTCCCAACTTCAATCTTCAATCAACGCATTAAGGTATTGGTGTGACATGAATGATTTACATCTTAATCTTGACAAGTGCTCTATTCTATCTATTCACCGTGGAAGAACCCAACCAAAACCAATATACTATTATGGTGATTACTATTTTGTAAATTCTACTGAACAGCGAGATTTGGGTGTGTTGATCGATGACAAACTAAATTTCAAAACTCACACCGATCTGATCAGCTCTAGAGCAAGCTCCGCACTGGGTTTTGTGAAACGTTTTGCACGCGATATAGATGATCAAACCACACGGAAAGCAATCTATACAGCATTTGTTCAGCCTAATCTTGACTATGCTAGCACTGTATGGCTGAACATCTCTTCAACTAAATCTGATTTGATTGAAAGAATTCAACGTCAATTTTCAATGTATGCACTCCGTGAATATCCAAATATGTCAAACAATTACCAAATTTCGTCTTATGATGATCGCCTTAAATCGTTGAACATGACTAGACTCAGTCGTCGTAGAATTAATTTCGCGTTATTATTTATGTACGACTTATTAAGTGATAGAATTCATTGTCCATTTGTAAAAAGTTTGTTTAATATTAATCCTAATGTACGTAATATTCGTAATCCTGAACTTTTTAGAGTTTCGAATGATTTATTAAGCAGAAACACAAACGCTCCCATTACGCTTATATGTAAATATGCTAATATAATTAAGACTTTGTTTATAGAATCGACCAATAGAAATCAATTTAAAAGAAAATTAGTTGATGTTCCTAATAATGTATTCGATAATTGTTAAAATTTTATGTTGTAAATTATATTCAGCCAGTTTTTGGCGGTGAAATAAATAAATAAATAAATAAATAAATTATCAATGAACAAATAAAAAAAAAATAAAAACAAATGTTTTCTTTTTGTCGATTCTTTGTTAATAGTTTAAAATGTAATCAAATTTTGATTGGTTTACAATTACATGCACATGATTTTGAGAATGATTCGAATTTATGGATATTTGTACATGTAATCAATGTTGATGCTAGTCAATTTATTAGATCAATTTCATCCTAAATTTTCTTAAAAGCAAACTTTCATTTGCTATTCAATTCAAAAACATAAGCACATTTATTTCAATTATTTAACAGAGTCTATTAATTTCAAATTTGTGTTCTACTACTTTTTATTTTGTCCTAATTTTGTAATTTATTTGTGCTAATCTTTTATTTATAATCTTTTCCATTTTTTACGTCAATGATAATTGTAATAAACCATTTTCAATATTCAAACTAAATATTGCCACAATATTATTGTAATAGTTTTTAGATTTATAAGTATATACAAGTCTTTGTGCCAGACAATATGTACTTGTATATGTATAGCGAACCAAGCGAAAAAAAACAAATAACTAATGCCGTCATCGTCAATGTATTTGTTTCAAAAGAGGTCTTCTTCGTAGTCTCTTTGCTTTGCATTGAATTTCTTTTCTTTTAATTGGTTGCTCGAAATGTTCTTATTTGTTCTGATAAAATCGTTAAAATTGCTGATTTTATTCAAACAAAATTTTTAATAATATTTGCCAAGAGAAGTTTCCAACTTTTTTGATGATTATTTTCCTTAAAACGTGAATTTCGCACTTCATCTTACTATAAATGATTATGTGTTTGCATATTTATAAATGTGTATAGTATTTTAATCAAATTTGAAATAGCTAAATTGGTTTAATTCCTATAGTTTTGCTACGTAGAATCATGCTACGATGGCACTGAATAGTCTCTGATAACGGGAGTCCGTAGAACAAGGGCACTCTGTTCGCTTATAATGGGCAACATATTGCTCCAATGGTAATTTATTAAATGGCTAATGCTGTCGAATATACGATCCTTTGTGCGTACCTAATAATGATCATATTTGTGATTAATTGAAATTGTCAAAAGAACGAAAGACATATTTGTTCGCCCCATATCATAATGTTGCCATTAATGATGTTGACGAACTGAATGGGTACATATCGATATCCATAGGTTTCGACACCGGCAAGCCAGGGGCATCAGGCGGCAAAAATTGATAGATTCCCCAGAATTCGAATTTCAAACAATTTGAGAGCAAATCAAAAGTTTTTTTCCCAGCAATTTAATTTTTTTTGTTAAATTGGGCACGTCAGATGGGGAGGTCATGGAAACCCTGGTAAACCTGTGTCAGAACCTATTTTGACATCAGAGCTGTTTACGAAACCAACACAAGCAATTTCAAGAAAATATTTTCATCTAACACCAACATAATGTGTTAAGATTGAATCTCAAGCGATTGTTTCGTTGACCAACTCAAATATTAACATATAAATTTGAATTGAATAAATTATACCGTTCCTTCTGGATCGATAAGTAACAAGTGCTTTGGAGTATCTGCTTGTAATCCAGTAAGAACATATTGGTCCGGTTTGCCTTGTGATTCTCGAACTAAAAAGTCACCATCGTGTTTAAGCAACGCTTCAGCAGCTGGACGACTAATTGATGCATGAAACCATTGTTCAGATAATAATTGTGATCGTTGCACTTCGGCTGAAAATGGTTCTGCTGAAATATATGACAAACATAATTATTATTATTATTAAAAAAAAAAAAAAAAAAACTAAGGAAAAACGCAAATATTTATATTATGCATTCAAGAGAGAAAACAAATTCGAATGCAAACACAAATACAAATACTAATATTTATGCGATTTTGCACATCATAGAGCTATCTATGAGGCGGAAATTTGATAACACATCTGAATAAAATACGGAAATGGTTAGAAACATACGCATATCGAATACATCTCTTGCTGGCGGTGTTGTATTACTGCTTACATCAAAATTTTTATCATTCACATAGTTTGGATCCGGCGGTGGACTATTCAAATCAATCAAATTACTGCTTAAACGGTCTCGTGGTTTCTAAACAAATGAAAAAAAAAAAAAAAACACAAAAAATGTATATAAATAAAAAATAAAAATTTACAATAAAAAATATAAATAATTGTATAAATTTGCGTGATTTACAAAAGTTCCTTGAACTGAACAAAAAAAAAAAAAAAATAAATGAAATGAAATGAAAATAAATACTAAGTTAAAAATATTAAAAAATATCAACGATCAAAAGACTATATAAATGACTTACTTGAATTCTGAGTTTTTCCGATAAATTTGATGGTTGGGATGCTATGTCTTCCTCTGTTTCTAATAATAGTTCAGGTGGTAATTTGCCTGAAAAATATCGAATAAATTAATATCACATGAAAATGTGTTTGAAATAAATAATTTTGTTTTGGTTTGAAGTAAAATTCATTTCCGCTTACCCGGTAAATCATTGTAATAATCTTTTTCAGTCGTTAAATTGTCAATGTCCCTGCATGAAATGTTTGCACTGTGAGAGAAAATATTTAGAAAAAAAAAAAAACAACAAATTATAACATTTCAATCAAATGATAAACTTAAATCTCGTGTCATTTTTTTAAAGCCACAAAACAAAAAAAAAAAAAATATTTTTTAATTAAATGCAATCATGATGTGACTTTTTTCATGAATTTTTAAAAAGTAAAAAAAATATCACTTACTGTGATTTATTAAAGAATTCATTGTATCGAAGTTCAAATGCCTGACCTATAGCAGCAATTAACTCAGATGCTTGACCTCCGCCGCACTCAAGCACATAGCATGCACGCCAGTCTTTTACATCTTTGGCAACGTATGCAACAAAATCAAGTGTATCCTGCATTATTAGAATTGATTTCAAATAATATTAATAATGATCTAATTTTTGATTGTTTCCATAGGTTCTGACACAGGGTTCTCTTGACCTCCACCCCCCTCCTCTCTGATGCTCTAAGACTCCCTGAAGAATTGTTCAAAACTATTCGAAATTGTTAGGGTTTTTAAAAAAAATTTGAGACAAGTTTATATTAGATAGAATGGACATCAAGGACCCCCCTTTCGACCTTTTTGATCGGGACCCCCCTTCCTGAACTCGACAGTGTCAGAACATATGGGTGTTTGTAGTCTTTTCCGAATAAAATTAATGTGTTAAAAACAATTAAAATTAAAATTAAAATTAAAATTCTCAAATGAAATGAATTCACATTCGAAACATAATTACCGAGTCGCCACCAGATGCAAACGATATTCTTGGCATATCATGCTTTGCTATTATCTCATTATTTTCTAGACTAACGAGTGATAAAAATTTGCTCGATACACATAATATCGCATTTGTACCAGCCAGATTCATGTTCGGTTTGTCACACAGGGCTTGTTGTATTCGCTTATCACATCGTCGTTTTTTTGATGTTTTCAAACTGGCCGTTTCACAAACACGATTTATACATTCTCTGAACGAATGACAACATAATAAAAAAAAAAAGAACGAACAAACATGATTAAATGAATCAATTTTAGTGAGTAAAAAAAAAAAAAAAAAAATTATAAATTTCATTGGAAAATTTTTCATTCTGCACTTACTTAGCAACTAATGATCGTAATGTAAAATCCAACACCTTCATTGAAGTTTTTATTTCAAGACAGCCAATGTACTGAGCAACGATTAGAAAAAGACAGTTAATTTAATGATATTAAAAATATAGTATGTGTCTTAATGTTTTTTACATTTAAATCAAAGATATTTAAATTTCAAATTGGATTCAGTAGAAGAATGAGAAAAAAAAGTGATAATATTTTAAATAAAAGATACTGAATTTTAATGAAAATCAAACTTACTCGAACATTGAATGTGATTCCTTCATTGGCAATGATTCTATCGGAAATTGACCACCCTCGTGCTGGTTTACCGCCAAATGATTTTGAATCTAAGCCACCGTCCGCTCCATCCATGTCTATCGTTGAATTTATTTAAAAAAACTGCCTGCAAAGATATTCAATTCCATTTGAATTTGCACAATTTAACATTTGTAATATGACAAAAAAAAAAACAGTTTTCTTTTTTTTTGGAAAAAAAAGTTTGTGAAAAAAGCAAAAAAATATTTGCTTATAGGACAAAGAATGGAAAACATGAGATTTGTATCAAACCGAATAGATTTCGAAAAAGAAATCCACGAAATGGTCACAAAGCACATTACAATTGAGGTATAAAAGAAAACCGGGTCACATTCTCAAGTGGCCGGTTATCACATTACATGCACAACTATTGCGGCCGACCAATATTTGCATTCCAACATATCATGTATATTGTTTGTTGGTTCACTTTCGTACGGTTCGGTTGATTTT
Source organism: Resseliella maxima (assembly GCA_029041755.1). NCBI lineage: Eukaryota > Metazoa > Arthropoda > Insecta > Diptera > Cecidomyiidae > Resseliella > Resseliella maxima. Next base: position 39,379 of record JAQOWM010000018.1, read on the forward strand.
CATCTTTTTTTTTTTTTCGTTGAATTTTTTGTGCTATGCTTCAGCAAAAAAAAGTTGAATCACACCAATTCCATTTATTTGAATACAAAGATTCTTAATACAAAAAAAGGCAATGAACGAACGTAGGGCAGAACGAACGAACAAACGAACGAAAGGAAGCGTCACACAAAACAAAAATGACAACAACTATAGCGGCTACGATTATGACGAAGACGACAACAACTAACCAAAATGAAAAAAATGAAAAAGATAGATAGAGAGAGAGAGAGAGAGAGAGAGAGAGAGAGAGAGAGAGAGAGAGAGTGAGAGAGATAGATAACCATAACGGCAGAGAATTTTGATTGGCGAATATAAACAATGAACGGCATGCCATAATAACACGAGCCACGCACAAATATTATCTTTCAGTTACAGCAAAGTCGTGAATCGACTTCTTTTTAAATAAAATATTTCGCTTCAGAAAATAAGTGCAACAAGTAGAGTCGGTAATGAAACATGCGAAGCATAATGAAACAAATGTAATATTGTCAAGAAGTGAGAAACATGGATATAAGTGTATAGCGATAAAATAAGAAAAAATGTACAAAACAAGGCGAAACACTTAAATCTAAGAAAAAAAACATAAAATAAGCAAAACAAGATAAATCTGAAAATCATAAAAGACATAGAGCATAAAACATTCAGGCGAATTCATGAAAAAAGAATAAAACTGATCCGAGAAATACAACATGGCCGACTGTACTAAAATGTGGCAACATGGCGAGTTGTATATTTCAGCGAACATGAACAACGTTCGCTCTCTTCCTTTTTACACGTCGATCTGAACACACGTATTTTTTTATAAAGAAAAGAGCACATTTAGTCATGTAAGAAACAAGATAATTAATAACGATATTCTTACTTTAAAGTAGTTGCTGAACGACAAGTTAATAAATGGAACAACAGGATTATTGATTAATTGCTGAACCACAGGACCATTTATTGAATAAACTAGATATTTGCCGAGAAACAATCAGTGCAACGCGATTATATGTCGCTCCCACCACATGGTAGGGCCAACGAGGGAAAACCTGATTGCAACATTCACCGATAAGTGTTACAGTTAACATCCATCGCAACAAGATTAGTTATAGTGAAACAAGATTAATTATAATGAGACAGGATTAATTTATAATGAAACAAGATTAAGGAGACTGAGACAGGATAGATTGTAAGATACATTGTAAAGTGTTTCGCATGATATTCGAGATTTGAGTCATTGATTAAAACAAGGTTAAGCACAGTGTGCAACAAGAAGATTCACGTCTCTTATTCAGTAGTTTTGGATAACCCCACACTGCAGATAATAAGTGCAGTAAAATAAGTAATTCAGTTGAATTCACAATTTCGGACAAAACAAAAATGTAGCGAACAATGATACTGAACCGAATAGAGAATGAAGAAAAAAAAAAATTTGATTGTATACATACATGTAGCAAATGAAACACATCGAAAAATACACATCAAACATATAACATTCAAATAATAACAAATGATAGAGAGTAAGAGAATGAGAGAAAGAGCGTCATAGCAGAGAAGTAAAACTATGCAACACAAGAACATTTATGTATGTATACAGTGCTGCCATATTTCTTGTAGCTTGTCTTGCTGTCAAAGATAAGCTGTGACAGGAAGAGAGAAAGAGAAACAGACAGAGAAAGAGAGAGAGAGAGAAAGAAAGAAAGAGAGAGAGCATAAGATTCATCAAAAGAACGATATGAGTGAGTGAGACACACTTACCGATACCATACTAACACATGCCCAACAAACAACGATTTGGCTTAGGTTAAATGACTATCGTATAGATTTTGACATTTTGCTTTGCTAGTGTTTGGTTGTGATGTGTACAATTGCTATGTGTGCGTGTAAATATTGCACCGACAATCGCATAACTATAAACGGTTTGTTTAATTGTCTGTTTTTCATTTAAATTTTAAATGATGAATTGTGAACGTTGATCTGTGGTTCTGAACTCATACATATCGGTATTTACGTTGGTATTTATGTTTGGCCAATGCCTGTACCAATACATGAATATCACTTGAAAAATCGCCACAAATGATCGACAAACATTGCGATTTACGTTCAATTGAATGAAGACAGAGAGGTGAAAGAAGAGAATAGAGAAGAAGAAACATTTTATATGGACGGAGAAAAAGAATAAGAAGAAGAAGACACACAACGATGAAACGAGCAAATCAAAAACGCGGTCGCATATTTATGTATGCTTCACCAGCTTCAACAGAATCTACATATGAGTGAATGAAAGTAAGGTTATGTCAACAATATTCAGCTTAAATCACGGATTTAAATGTAAAACAAGAACAATTTCAATGTTATTTACGGAATTCTTCTAAAATACGCGATTCATAGCATGCCGGAACTGTTGCTTGGAAGAAATACGATATTTCTAAACCGAAGTCAGGTACATCTTGAATATTCGGTGAAAAGTACATCAATGATTTATTTTTCAAAATTGGTTGTTGTAACCAGTTTTTTTGAACCGAGATCAATTTTCCACATTTCAGAATCACCACGTAAGCGGACATTTTAAATATATTTTTACACGAATCAAATAATTTTTTTTTTCTTGCAAACGAAAATATATTTTAATGAATGTGACTGTTGGTATTTCTTAGTGTTGAATAAATGACATTTATATGTGACAGTTCGCCAAAAACGATTTTGTCAATCACATTGGTTAGACGGCGTTAGACATATACAAACTTTTATGTTGAATATGGCGTCTCCACTTATCTTGTCAAAACTAAAAGCTCGAAAGACACCAATATTTAAGAGAATTTTGACAGATACTTTTTGAAAAGACGTGTATGTATTCTGATAGAATCGTTTGCAGAAAATAAGAGTAAGTTTCACTCTACTTGAAAATAGTTAAACAAGAGTATGTATTTTGTACGTTTGGCGTACTTATAAAAACGAGTATTTTTCTTCGATTTGTGAATTAATTCTTTTTTTGTAACAGGCACCCATAACCGATAACTAAAAATATTCGTTGTCGTGAGTCCGTTAAATACAACGAACAAATACATCCAATGGCTTTCCATTGTTTTCATACAACCTTCTATTGTGAGTAATCGGAAATCTAAATTTTTTTTTTCAATTCTAGAGTGGGATTTTACATGCCATTTCATCTAGTATGTTCGATTTGATAAGATGCGCATTTTTTAGAAGTATTTATATTTTCGGTTGATATTTGTTGTGACGGAATGATGAGTTGAAAACATTTAATGATGAAACGAAATCAAATCTACATTATTAACAGGTCGTTAGATAAGTCTTTGGACTGACATATAAATGGAGCCACTAGATTCAAATCCTTGATGGTATTCGAATGGGACAACTTTCAGAGGACTCCTTCAATTTGAACCAATTCTAGTTTTTGATACAATTTGAATATTTGCAGTTTATTCGTGAGAATTCATAATATACCATCCAAACGTTGCGAATTGACTGCTTCACTCTGCAAATAATTCAAATAAATCGAATGATGTACATAATGTTCGAATTTCAAAGTGAACACAAATATCGAACTGTCAAAGTATTTTCATAGCCAGAGAAATTTAGTATTTTGAAAAAGACATCAGGCATCTCAACACTTTTGCGAAGATATTCAAAAAAAATGGCACACTAATTGTAAAAAAGGATTGTTCATTTCATTATTTTACCTTAAACTTTACACCAAGCGCAATTGATTTGTTTATATTGTTTTTTGGTGTTCACATTGAAAATTTGACAGATGAGTTTGTTTCAAACAAGAGTACGTAATTACTATCAAACATTTGACAGATCTGCTGTATATTCGAATTATTTGCAATAAATTTGAACCGAATTGAGAATTTGGTGTGCATTTGGAAAATTCATTGAAATTTGAGGTATTTTATTTGTTTCGATAAATTCCCCTTCATAATAATACATAAGGAAAATTGGAAACATATTTTACTGTAATGTGGATACATTTTTCTACAAAAACAATATCGGACAATCAAAATTATTGTTTCATTGTATTATTTGGAACTTCTGCAATAAATTAGAACAATTTATTGGGTATAATTTTCATTTAATACACTCGAACAGAACAAATATATTTCATTTTTTAGAAAAAAGTCGTGTTTTGCTAGAATTTATTAATTAATTTTATGAAATCGCATCATATTGTATTGAAATGGTATTGAATACTGTAGAGGAGCATTGAAACAACATTTTGAGCATTTAAACGACATATTACATCAACTCTTCAATAAAAAAAATTCCATTTTTGATACGAGTTTTCTTGAATTTTTCGAAGCGAATTCAACAGCGAAAAATAGCTGACTCTGTTGTAGAATTGCTGTTCAAAGACACTTCATGCTCTATATTAGCAATGTAAAAATTGTTGACAAATTTATATGAAGTAAACAGAAGCGCTCCTTTGTCTTTTTATATTGAACTCAACGTACGTGTGAGAGCAATGTCAATGTATGCAATGCATACAAGCATATTGGACTCTCAGATATGTTTGTGTGCGTGTTTTGCAAAGAAGTAGCTCTCACACATACGCGTAGTTCAATAAAAATGACCAAAGGCGGCGCTAGTCACAAATCATTGACAGTTCGTCAAAAAATTTCGTTAATGTCAACTCTTATTGTTGCTGTTAAACACATTATGGTCGAAAATCAGCTCTTTGGACCATTTTTCAATGCCTAGGCTAATTTTTTGTACTAAATGACAATGTATGCTGATTGTTTTTGTTGGATTAGTTAGAACGATAATTCAAGAATAACATACTACATTTTCAGCTGGATCGACGAAGAAATGTAGATTTTTATAATGACATCAAATTTCACTTCAAATCTGCAAAATGCAGTGTATTCAAAATGTTTAAAAATCGTAAGAAAATTTGGTAGATTTAATATCACATCGCTTCTTTCTTTCACATGTGTATTGGCAGAGCACCGAATATTCAATGTTCAGAAAGTGTTTCAATTAAAAATGTGAACAAAATGAATGAAAAAATGTATTTTTTCAGCAATTTGGCACATTTAGACGCAAGAAATGTTTTAATTTCAATTGAAAATGTGAACAAAATGAATGAAAAAATACATTTTTTCATTCATTTTGTTCAAAAATCTTATGTTTTTTGTAAAAATGAAAAATTATATTTAAAAACTTACATAAAAAATGTCGAAAAGAAATAACACTTCAGCCAAAAGACACTTAATAAAGATAACACTTTTAGTCAAAAAAGATTATATTTTCAAAAAATTTATGTTTTATTTGTTTTATTTATTTTTTTTTATGTTCGAACTCGTTGAGGTATGCACAAAGAATGAACTAAAAATGCAGTCAATCTTTAAAGATCTGCATGCAATTTTATTTTTCGGCAAAATCCCCTCTCTCACACACAGATATACAGTTAAAAAAGGTCATAAGCAACAAGTAGTCATTAGGCAAGAACTGTCACATAGCTCCACCTTCATTAAAACCACAAGCAATACCGTGCTGTGTACAACGTTGTGTTGTAGTATGAGTGATAATGTATGGCAACAAGTCTGTATTGTCAAAATATACACAACAATCATTAGTGGTGTTTCTTTTGCGACCAAATTCCAAAATCTATTCTATTTAATGTGTCATTGTCCGCCATTGATGAGCTAATTACACCTTTTAATTTTGCGTTCTTATCAATTCGAATCATTTTGATAATATTAAATTGAAAGTGTTTCAATATATAAACAGAACAACAATAAAGAAATTATTGTGTTGTTTGTGTGTGAATATTGAAACAAAAATTAATGCATAATGATTGATGCGTAAATGAAAATATGTCGCAGCAGAGATAGTCTGTATTGGTATTTGTTTATTCACAAAGGATACTAGACTTCGTTATGATTTTTTTGTGATTTTGAACAATGCTTCAAAATTCCGACAATTTTTTATGCAATAGGTAACCATGCTATATCATCTATTGTTACAACCGAAAAATCGGGGAAAAAAACGAACAAACACCATTTTTTTACCCAGAAGAGTTGTAGTTTCTTTTGTTCGATTCAAGTTTCAGGTTTATTATTTTATTTTTCAAAGTAGTATGGCCGTGAAAATTTGTTACTAAAATATAGAAGAAATGGAGGAAACACGCGACATCAACAAAAAAGCAAACTTATTTTTGAATTAAAACAGACTAAATCCAAATTTTTTATTACACTGTGCGACAATTTTGAGGTCATCGAAATCAAACCGCACCGGACTACTTTTTTCTGAAAGTATACGCACCCAGTAGCAAAACCCCCGCTGGGTTTATAAAAGTTAGCTCGAATTTTTTTTTCACGGCCCTGTGTAATATTCCAAGCTTCAGGCAATTTTGGGAACTTTCATATGCCTCAATTTTGACTCCTAAATTGTTTTTTTTGGGATGTTTTCACATTTTATCGACATAGTCTTATTTTTTCGGCTACGCTGAATCCGAATATGGCATTAAAATTTTCAAAAATGCATTACATAACCTCAAAATTTGAATTTTTCTGACATTTCAGCGCATTTTTTGGAATAATTTGTAGAAAATTGTTTTTTTGTACACTTATGCACATTTTTATGACTCGATTCGTGTTGAGCATGAAAAACTACTTAAGAATTTATATTTTATTCAACATATAATCAGATTTTTCTGCCAAAATATCAATAAAAAATGACATATTTGGTGAGAAAAATCAAAATTTCATCATTTTTGTTTATTATTGTTGCTTGATTCGGATTTAGCGTCCAAAAATACATAAGAAATGACTTTTACATTTCAATTTTGGTGAAATTTTTTTTTGACTTTTTTTCATCAACCTGATAAGAATTTCAAAAAAACGTAAAAAAAATTTTCCCCGAAAATTGAAGTGTGAAAGGTCATTTCTTATGTATTTTTGGACGCTAAATCCGAATCGAGCAACAAAAATAAACAAAAATGATGAAATTTTGGTTTTTACTCAAAAAATTTATTTTTTCCACCAAATACGTCATTTTTTATTGATATTTTGGCAGAAAAATCTGACTATATGTTAAATAAAATATAAATTTTTACGTAATTTTTCATGCTGAACACGAATCAAGTTTTAAAAATGAGCATAAGTGTACAAAAAAAACCATTTCCTTCAAATTTTTCCAAAAAATGGGCTGAAATGTCAGAAAAATCCAAATTTTGAGGTTATGTAATGCATTGTTGAAATTGTTAATGCCATATTCGAATTCAGCACACCCGAAAACATAAGACTTTGTTGATAAAATGTGAAAATATCCCAAAAAAATCAATTTAGAAGTTAAAATTGAGGCATATGGAAGACCCCAAAATGTCCTGAAAATTGGAATACTACTGTGGGCAAAACCTACCGGGAAATTTAAATTTAAACTTCATTGGTCTTCCGATAGGGACAAGTGTTTTTATTTTTAGGTTGGCAGTACTGTCTTTGACATCTGTGTCAAATTTCATGACAATATCTCTATTTTTCAAGTAGTTTGGTTTGTGATTTGTGAGCAACCAAAAGTGCATTTGGCGATTTTGCACATTTTTTCCATTTTTTTCTCAAAAGAAGTTATAATAAATTTTGTTTGCAATATCAAATTTCGACAAACAGATCTTTTGAGATCATATATTGAACCTTCCTCTATCGAACTGTAATAAGATCCAGGTTTTTCAAACGACAGAAAATTTTCCTAGAAGTTGAAGAACACCTAAACCTCTGAAAATCGGCTTGAACGACCATCAACATCAAAAAAATGAGAAAATTTTCAGTGAAACATCGTCGATGAACTTTAAGAGTGATGGTTAGATCTCTTGGTTCTCCACATAAACTATGAACACCGTTTCAAAAGCTTTTTTTTAAGTTAAAAGTTCCAATTCACGTTTGGTTCCAAAACCATGAAATTTCTTTGATTGGTTTTTTTAGATTTTTCCACCAAAAATTCAACTCATATCGTTCCGCAACCACCTTATTCACCTGATTTAGCTCCGTGTGACTTCTGGCTGTTCTCTAAGCTAAAAAGACCGCTCCGGGGACATCGTTTTGAGTCGATTGAAGAGATTCAACGTGAATCGGCGCGCGCTCTGAAGGCCATCCCTGCCAGTGACTTTTTGGCATGCATCGAAGATTGGAAAATACGTTGGCATAAGTGCATTGCGTCGGGAGGGATTACTTTGAAGGCGATGAAATTGATTTGGAAGAATGAAAAAAAAAGAATTTTTGAAATATAACCAAATTCCCGGTAGGTTTTGCCCACAGTAGTATACACAGAACCGTGAAAAAAAAATTCGAGCTAACTTTTATAAACCCAGCGGGGGTTTTGCTACTGGATAGGTATAATTTCAGAAAAAAGTAGTCCGATGCGGTTTGATTTTTGGTGTTGCACAGTGTTATGAATATTGAAAATGAACTTAGTCAGGGCTCATATGTGGATTTTGGAAATGCATATTATGATGCAATGAACGATTGTTTTTCTGATATTGACTGGAATTCATTGTTTTCTGATGATTCTTCGGATTGTTTTTTTCAGAATTTTTATTCTTATTAATACTTATGTAGTTTTGAAAAGTGAGAGAATTTCAAATCATCCCAAATGGTTTAACTAAAAATAAACTAAATGGAATTTTTCAAGCAACTGTCAATGAATTACCTAATGAAATGCATTATAATAATCGGAAGTCATTCAATGGTATTGATAAAGTTAATCTATTTGCTGAATTTATGTTGATAACTTTAAAGTAATTGAAAATTTATGTCAAAGTAATTGAAAATTTGTGTCATATTCCACATATTAATATTGATGAGAATATTATTTTGGAACAGGTTTTGGAATTGCTGAATAATTTAATTTCTGGTCCTGATGGTTTAACAAATTTGTTTGTTAAAAAATGCTTTGACACATTAATTAAACCGATTACAATGTTATTGAAGAAATCACTTAGAATTGCTCATGTTCCGAGTTTGTGGAAGTCTTCCTATGTAAAGCCAATTTATGAAAATGGTCCAAGGAATGATATTGAAAATTAGAGAAAAATAGAGGGTCATTTCACACAATCGTGTAAACGCGATTTTTAGTTCGAGGGAAACATTCCTTTTTATAGAAGAAATAATAACAAATTCATTTCCGAATGAAAAATTTGTTTACACAACAACGAAAATTAAAAATGTTACCAATTTAACGGAACAATTGAATATTGTGGAGAAAATCCACAATAGGGCACACCAGTGTGTGGAAATCAAATGTCATTAATTTACTAGTGTCGCCGCCTACAATTCTTTTTTCAAGCATATTGAAATGACAATTCGGTTTGACGTAAACCCATTTTAAATGTTTACATTTTTGATGTACAATTTTGTTTAACTTGTTAAATGTTGTATTAAATGAATTCAAAACAAAGGGTTTTTTAGAGCATTTGTGTGATTCTAAACCTAATGTGATGTATTTTCGATCGATCACTATGTTTTCATTAAAAAAAAAAGAAAAGAAAAAACAAAAAAAAGGGAACTGTGACAAACTTTACTCATTTGCATATTAAATATTGTAGCTATGATCAACGATAATTTGGTCATTCTTATTGTACATGAGCATTTTCAATTGTTTTTGACTGCACACTCTCTTTGGATCAATCAATTCTTTAAAAACTAAATTATATTCGACGATGCTCTGCGCGTTTATATACCTTCATCACAATGTGATGTGTGTGTCATAATTGATTTTGTTTTCAAAACGCGTTCTAACAAATGTTTGACTAATACATACACAGTTAAATTGGCACGACAAAATAATGACGAAAAAAATGATGATTTTTTTTACACCGTCTACAAAAAAGATACGTTTTAGAGGTGACCTTAATTCATATTATTTCGATAATCATATCGAAGAAATTGTTGATGATCCGGAACGGAGAAAATTAAAATTCGATCAGAATGCCGACGAAAGCAGTAGAAAAGATCCTGTTGATGATCGTTCATTTTTCGATTTTGTAAAAATTGAATTGACTCTTGGTTATGTGCCTGAACATGATAAGGAACGTTTTTCAGCAAGATGGGAAAAATTTTTGGTTTATGGAACATTACAATGCATTTCAAGCTACAACATTAAACGTTCCTATCAATTAAGATAACAAAAATCTTCTTGGAATTATGATGTCAAATAACTTTGTTGAGCTAAAAGCAAGTGAATTCAAAAAATTTCATAAAAATAATTTATTTCAACTGACTTGGAATTGGAGTAGCGACCAATTTATGATTCTGTTGACGGATGTTTTTCGGTGATGATGGTGCAATTTTTAATTGATTGGATTAAACATGCGTTTATAACACGTTTCAATGAGCTTCCAGTTGATGTTTATAAAGAATTTACCATTTCATTGGCCTATGATATGACACAAAACCGACAAAAGCATGCATTTTCGGAACATTCTGATTTGGTTGCACGTCGAATGTGTTTTATACCATTTCCATTGGGTGTGGTTTTGATCAAAGCATTGTACAGTACCATTTCAATTGAGAATTGTGCATCGGTTTTGTTATTAATTTTGGTGTATATCACGCATATCAGTTGCCGTATTTTGAATACAATTTGTGCATTAGGAAAAGCGTGTGATTTAATGGAAGCACATCAACGAGAAAAACATGCCGCCACCAATGCCATCGACTTTTGTGACAACGACCAATGTGGCCAATCATTCAAATTGTGGTGCTACAAATGTAACGAGTGCTACAATAATATTGGTGGTATTCATCCGTTGCCAAATACACCGCCAAAACCACGAAATATGAAAAATGTATCAAATCATCCAGTCATTATTGATCCTTCGCCGATACAATTTGTTCCATTGCAACGTTCAAAAACTGTCGATACATCTGAATTAAAGACACAAGAAACATCCACAAAAAAAAAATCTAAACTATTGACCGAACCAAATTTAGGTGCCACAGCGATATTTTCAAATAGTGATGTTGATCTCGATCGTGATGTTCATTTAAATGAACATTTATTGAATGCAACTGGCGATATATCCGATGATCAAATCACACCAAGTGAACCGGATTTAATGCAAACCGAAATTACTGAATCAATTTGTCCACAAAATCTCACTGAAAATGGTAGTCATTGATTGCATAACCAAAGAAAATTACATGCAATTACACACACACAATCACATCCATTTAGGTGTTTTGTCTTCCTTTCTTTTCTTGAAGAGGAAAGAATTTTTACCCAGTCGATAAACACAACGTGCTCACATGCATCTTTATTTTTTGTTTCACTTTGCATTTCCTGAAGATAATACGCTTGCAAAATTGAATTTTTTAAAAGATTTTTGCTCCATTTGCTGAGACAGTGACGAAAATAAAATTACAAATCAAATGTATATAGAAAATACACACAAAAACGGCTTTTTTATACGTAAATTGATTAATTTAGTAATTTATTCATATATTTTCTTCTTTATTTTCCTTCTATCAAATTATAACGTTAATTTCCTTTTTCTGGCCCTGGATGTAAATACTATGCTTCAACTTGAGCTTGATCACATGAAAAAAAAAAATTCCTTATTTCCATTTTTTTATAGCAATTGAAATCGTATTGTAGTAAGTATTTAAATCGAAAATAAGGGTAATTTTCCTTACAAAAAAATCATTTTTCTGGCAATAAATTGAATTTGATAAATATGCAAATGCACGAATTGTTACTGCACTACACCAATCATTACATAGCAAACGAATGTACATCTCTCCGCTGTCTCTTCTTATACCGGAAATTTTTTTTGCAGCACTTGATTTGTACAATATTAGGTATTTTTTTCGATTTTCCATTCATTTCCCTCTGGTTGTTCACCGTTTTTATTTATTGGTATTCGTCGTTTCAACAAAGCAAAAAAAGTGAATAATTAAAAATACTCTTAATATTAAATAATGAAGCTTCTTGTCTTTTATTTATATATTTTTCATGGTATTTTCCACAGTTCATCCTCTAAATGATTTCCACACTATTTTAGTGATTTATCGATAAATAATTTGTCAGCGAATGATCAATTAGCGATTATTTTTTCATCAATTCAACGGGATGACATATTTTTACAACGTAAAACCAAACATTTGATGACAAACTATATTTGTTAAGTGTGTTTATTCCTGTATTTCAAAATTGGAGCCGGAAAGAATTTGTCCATTCAAAATCATCAGGTCGATTTTGTTTTGGATAAACTTATATGTTCATCGTATGAAGTTTCCAACGGTTTCAATTGCTGTATTTTATTTGGTTTATTCGATTCAGAAATTATTTTATGAACACTATAGAAACAATCTTTTTGGCATGCTTTGATGGTTTGCTCAAATACTGCATAGCTCGGCTCTTGCAATCCAGCTGTAAGTATTTTCAATAAAACATCTTGAACATGTTGCTCTTCATTACCTATTTTTGCGGTCACAATTTTTTTTGCATTTGAACTATAATTTACTTACTCGTGAACAAAAAAATCAATAAAAATATACTTTCATCTTCGTTTTAAAATTTGTTCTTAAGAAATACTAGAACCAATTTCAAATTATTTTAAGGCTCATCAAGAAGTTCATTTCATTTATTCCATTAGAAGTGATCGGAAACCGTTTGTTTTGAGAGAATGTAACAAAACAAACATATGGAGAAAAATTAAAAATAAACTTTCAGTCATATCGACGCATTCAAAAAATATTGTAAACAGTTATTTCTTAAAAATGACAGAAAACAAAACACATAAGAACAGTTTGAGTTTATTGATACTAAATGCATTCTTGGAATGAAATCGTTAACACTCTCCGTTCAAAACAACGATGCGATTGTGTATACACCACCTAACATCATAATCTGAGTCAGCAAAACGGTTGAAATTTGATCTTATTTCAATCGAGATTTTGCGACAATACTTTGTTTAGTCAAATATTTGGCAATTCAAATTCAGTTTTGAATTGATAGCTAACGAATACAGTCGAAATTGTTTTTTTGTGTTCATTTGCACAACAAAGATCTGATAAAAAATAAAAACAGTCAATACAAGGAAATTTGGTGTGAAAAATGGTAAAGAGTGTGCATGAAAAATTGGTTGTACTTTGAAAAATTGGTTTTACTATTTTTATTTTGTCATTTGTAGTCCGACAGAGTGTTGAGAAAGAGAAGCTTGAGAAATCAAGCTGTGAAAGAAGCTGAAAGTCAAGATGTTACAGAAGCTGAAAATCAAGATATCACAGAAGCTGAAAGTCAAGAAGCTACAGAGGATGACAATGGAAAAAAGGTAATTCCCTCCTTTATTTCAGATCATGAATGTAAATGTGAAATCGATTCCAAGCTATGATCATTGATCATAATTTGGTCATTTTTATTGCACAAGTGTATTTTCAATTGGTGTTGACTACAAACTCTCCTTGGATCAATCAATTCTTCTCGGAAGCAATAATTAAACTAAATTACACTCGACGATGCTATATGTGTTTATATGTCTTCACCACAATGTAAAGTGCTAAATCTTGGTGTTAGCTGCATTTGCATAAAATTGTAACTAAAATGATGAGTGAAGCGACATTCAGTCACGAAGAAAATACATTCTAAAGAATGAAACAAGATCTGATGCGGAATCGATTTGATTGCCGTTATTTGTGACGTAACAATGGGATTTGGATTGAAATAAACGGAAGAAAAATTAAGAATTTGATCGATGACGATTTTAGTTTCATACAAAAGATCTTTTTAGAACACAAAATGATATTCAAATTCTAAAAGAGAATAATATTCATTGCTATGCCAAATGATGGTGAGTGTTTTTTGTATCTGTATGTGAATATGTATGTGTGTGCTCGATAAATCGAAATTTCAACTCGAAATATCTCATATGAATGAAACATAAAGAAACATTGTAACGAATTGTATTGCGTGTCAGCATCCATTTGCGGTGAACATTTTCTATGACTGGCACATATGTATGTACGGGTACGCATTGAAATATTGATTTTGATGGTTTCATTGACGTCATGGATTGAATGGATTTTCGCTTGGGAAAGGCCATTGGCGGTTGCACGTTTTTGCCAAAAATCATCCCACAGATAAATGTATTATTTTTAAAAAAAAAAAAAAAAATTTTTTTCAGTGTGTCTTCTTCATCTTCTGGTATATCTGTATAATTCTTGGCAAAGTATTTTTTTCTTCTAGTGAGAATTGAACCAGACTGTGTAATTTTTGTCACAAAATCTACTCAATCAACATCGAAGTATAAAGTTTGTGCGTGTGCAAAGAGACAGAGGTGGAAGGGAGAAAGATAAAAAAAATTTAAAAATATGCAGAATCAGCATGATACACGTGACCAGCTGATAAATATTGGTTCCATTCATGGGTTTTGTATTCTATTCACGGGTCACTTACTTACTTCATCATCAGGTTTTTATGATCTAGACATTATCTATTTGTTCAATTCCAAAGAATTCCAATGAATGTAAGAAATGAAGTTGTTTTTTTTTACTCGAGAACAACTAGACCATGATTTAACTTTTATATTTGACAAACAATTCGAAACGGGCAATAAACGGAACAATGATGTCAATTTAAAAAATAATGCTCTCAATATTGAAAAATCATCAAATCAAACAAACGATGATGGTTTTCAACTCAATATCTAAAGAATGTCTTTGAATGCGCTCGAATGCTGAAAATTACGATCGAATTGAGATTTTATGTGGTTTTTTTTTTGGATTTTTGATTTGCTGGCGCTGAATTTTGACATTTATTAGCTAACCAATTGAATTATTTACGATTTGAAATACTTGAACATTTTTAAATGCAGACAATAAAAAGACTATCAAATTATAAATGATGTGATTGACGGTACCTTCAGACTTCAGTCGTCACTGCCGCCTTCGTTGTCGCTTCCTAATTTAAAGATGTTCAATGTTAATCGATTGGAATAAAAAGAGAAATTTTCGCTTCTGGCATGAGCTGTGGTTTGTTTGATTTGTACATTTTCTTGAAATGTATACTTTTGCAATGGATAATTGAACGGCTGACCTCATTGTAATATCAAGTGATCAGCGAATTGTTTACCGCTTTATAATCATCATCATTGAATACCAATATTGACTATTTTTATACGTATTATTTGTTGAATATGTAAATGCATGTGAATGGACATGATTAACTGTTTCTTATTATTTATTAGCGATTCAAGTGCGATCACTGTCAACACACATTTAAGCGAAAAGGTAATCTGGAATCGCATTTGCTATCTCTTCTGGATGTACGACGGTTCAAATGTGATATATGTCAAGAAACATTCCAACGAAAGTATCATTTAAAAAGACATCAATCGCGAAAAACCCCTTGCAAAGGTATTAAAATTGTATTTATTGATTATTAAAATTGTACACAAATAACCAAAAATTCATTCCAAAGAAATTTCAAAGTACTTTTTATGATTTTCAGACCCAAAGTATCCAAAAGAATGGATATTTGAAGAACATAGTGTTGAGTATCAAACACATATTGGATTAAATTGGTGGGTTGGTAAATTTTCAATGGGTCAATCACTGTTGATTTTAAACACTAAAAGCGATGGAAATTGCTTATGCAATGCGATCTCTCTGATACGAGAAGGTGTTCAAGACAATGAATTGAAATACAGAACTATGATTTCCGACTTTCTTCAAGTCAATAGAGAAATGTTGTTTTCATATTATCGAAAACATTACATGGACTTGAATGAGAAGAATGGTTTTGTTTGTAATGAAGACCAAATGAAAGTTGAATTCAACGAAATCATAGACAGAACACCTCACCAGCAAAACCATATGGAAGCAATACACATTTTCATCGCTTCTCAGGTCCTCAAAAGACCAATAATTGTGTTTGCTTCCACATATGTAATGGACGTAAATAACCAACCATTATCAACAAATGACATGCAGGGTATTTATCTACCAACCATGGTAAATCCAATATATCCATACCCATTATTGCTGGCATACAATAACTCGCATTTTAGTGCCTTAGTAGCCAACTACGAAAACATAGAAAGTGATATGAACTATTATGTGCCGTTGGTGACATCAGATTTAGAAAATCTTGATGTCAAGTTCCGTATCAATAAAGATACAAATATTGATATATACTTCGACATGATGCATCCTCAATCTATCGAAAGTAAAAATATTGCAATAAGAGCCGCCCGTTTGTGGTCTATGGAAGCACAGAATATTATAAATTCGCAAACAGTTCAAGAAATAAATACAACTGGAAATTGTTCTGAGAGTTTGAATAATCCTGCTGTTGAAAATGACAACAAAAACAGATCAAGTGTAATTGTTATTAATCAAATGCAATCAGCGTCATTACAAAAACCAAAAATAGATGCAGAAAAACGCAACTGTAAGAAGCATATTGAGGTTTTGCACAACGTATTGATTAAAACTGCCAACAATGATCCAGATGTTGTTTCCGCAAAGCAAATCCAACCGAAACCGGCAGTTTTATTGGAATTTTTACCGGGAGTTATTTTCTGGAAAAAATGGGTTTCACGAAAAAACATTCAACTGAAAGAAGGAAAGTTGAATACCAACTTACACGAAATGACACCAGTAGCATTGAACGATGCATTAACATTGTTTGTGAAGGAAGTTCGTGTTCCACTTTACGGTTGTAAGCACCCTCCACATATCATCTACAATTTTGTATTAGATATTCAAAATTATCGGAATGCAAATGGACAAAATGACAACATTTTTGAAGATAAATGTTATGATGGATTGAATGAATGCTTGGATGACATCGTGAAAAAGTTTACAAGTCTTAAAAAGGATTCTAGTATGTTTTTCAAAAACTATAGCCTATTTTTGCATTACTCATTTCAATATATTATCTCATTTAAGATGATTTTGGTAAAGTACTACAAAACGTACGCTATATAAAGGATTCAACAAAAAATCATCAAAGACCGATTCAAATTTGGAGACCATTTGAAAATCGATAAATCAACAAATAACTGCCGATTGAAATTGATATAGTAAACCAAAAATCAGATTTTTTTTGGAAATCAAATGATTTGGAATTCTTTTTATTCCTGTTAATTATTATTTTTTCTTCATGTAATTCGATCAATCACCTTATTTTTTAAATACACTGTGGGTAAAATTTTCATAAATGTTCGGTGCGAGACAAATGACATACCGTTTGTGGTCCGTCTAGGTCCCTTGATCACGACGGTGTGTTTGGTTTTTCTGGTGAAGAAAATGTTTCCATACATCACCTCCAAAAAACTGTTTTCAGCCAAAAATGAAGTTGATTGTTTTGTAATTTTTTTAATTTCTTCATTATATCATTAAAAATGTGTTTAGGGGGGTTTTTTGGTACGGAGAATTCAAATCTGGCGTCTTTTTTTCGATAATAAATGAAATCAAATATAAGAAAATATTGAAACGTTTGTTTTCATAACAAAGATAAACGACTGCTTCGTAAATCCGTTGAGCTTCGTGTGCGTGGTATAAAACCATATTGAAGACTGTTCTTTTCCTCTTCCTCTTCAAATGAATTCCAAACGTATTCAGCTAACATGTTTTCGATGGCCTTTCCTTGATAGCGTTCTTCAAATTTCTTAATTTGTTGATGGAATCGCTCTCCATGCTCGTCTGAAATTTTGCCCAAATTTTCTTTGAAGAAATCGAGATGTTGGTGCAAGTAATGAATTTTGGGTGACATGTTTATTTTTAATATTTTGAAACTCTGCAGCATGTTATGAATTATTTCTTCATAGTTTGGTGCACGATGGTTACCCAAAAAATTTCCAACAACAGCTTTGATATTCGAGAATGCCACCTTTTCGAACGGAGACAGTAACGTATAGAACTTTTCGCTCTTCATCATCTTCTTGATGTCAGGACCATTGAACACACCTGTGATTACAACAAAATATATTGGTAAATAATAATAATTTTTAATATTCTCTGAAAAATGTGGTTACTGGTTACTCATTTACATTTTGATCATATACTTCGTTTTGATCATCGCGTGCCTTACTTTTTTGACTGCCGTTTACTTTGCTATAATTTAGGAAACTTGTTGATGTACTGTACATAGTTTTTCTTAAACATGGCCGGCCAAATGGTACAAAGTTCTCAGCAGTAAATTTGACTTTACTTGGAGCATGTGGTAGCGACATGAAAAATCGTCGATTACCAAACATTCTGTTGTTTAAAATGTTTCCCAATGAAGCTGAAGCAATGAGATAGAAATTTTGTGTTGGAATTGGTTAGAATGAAAAAAATATTAATTTACATTAATAAATTTACCATTTTCCAATTGATTCGGAGCGGTACCAGCATTTTCATTGTCATTCGGTTGACTTTCATTGAGGGCAGCAAATTCTTGATTGGGCAAAACCATTTGTTCAGTTGCCCCATCAACATTTTCGTCGTCTGCTGATTGGCTGTTTGTATCATCATCACTTATGGTAATTTCAGCAACCAAAACTTCGGTTTGAAAATTGAAGCGTTTCTTTCCACCGCTTCGGTATTCTGGACGTTTCCATTCTATGAAGTGTTCAGCACTACACAAATCATCGAAAATTTTTACGACACGACCTTCATAACACGAATCAATTTCACGATTCAAAAAATATTCAATTTTAAGACTGAAGTCCGGTACACTTTGTTCGTTTGGAGAAAAAAATACTTTTGTATATTGATTGAGAATTGAATTTTGAACCCAATGTTGTTTTAAAATTATCAAACGGTTTTGCATCAAAGCAATCACGACAAATTTCATTTTATTTTCCATTTTTATGAATAAGATGTTTTGAATAACCTTTCTCTTGAAAAAAAAAAACATAAAATGCTTCTGCCCGAAATTCTGTTATTAAATGTTGCTATTTTCGCGCTCACACTTGCTTTATGTCAGTCGGTGTTTTGCCGGTTTGTGTCAAACAGAATAAAGCTGATTTCTGTACTGTTCACTCTTATTATATAGCATACATAGAGCAATAAGAACATACACAATGATGCTCTCACTCTATTCTTTCCGCCTCTGGTATAGGTTGCCCTGCATTATGCTCACTTTTTAGCGGTTTTAAATTTGATTGTCATGAATTGTAACATATAATGTTATATTCATTCACAACACTTGTGTCTGTTGTTATCGAACTCCATTATTATTTATAGATTAAAATAATTATTTCGATATTGCACATCGCCCATTGCCTACAAAAATAAATTTGTGCTTGATATAATTACTAATCAAGTATGATAGATCAGAACAGATCAGAATGGTTATTTGCAAAATCAAAAATTGTTCGTCACGTTTTTTCAAAGGGATAGACGTTTCATTTTTTAGGTGAATACTTCATTATGATTAACATTTGGTCTTGTTGGCCTCGGACGAATACATATGCAACTTTTTTTAAAAATCTATCTATATTTTTTAGTATCCCATTGAATAAACAACAAAGGGCACTTTGGATTAATGCCATTGAGAAGTACCAGCCATTCGACTATATAGTTCAAAATTACAATGTCTGTTCGTTACATTTTTTGCCAGAGGATATTAAAATTTCGGGAAGAAGAAGAACTGTTGTTCCAGGTAGAGTCCCTTCTGTTTTTCCCTGTCCAAATGATTTGAATGCTACTAATTCTTATTCACAAGGGGAAATTATAACGTGTGTAAATGAGGTGAATCCAAGTGATTCTGATGGTGAATTTCAACATGTCAATGTTCGTTACACTCTCAATGATGAAGTAACCACTTCAAATCATTCTAGCTCTGATTCTTCAACATTCAATTTGGTCGGTGAAGAAAATTTCATGACATGTTTTTTTCTAGATGAGTTAAATTCAAGTGATCCAATATAATTGAAAATCCACAGAGCATTAGTACTGATTCAGAGTAAGTGACATACGTAAATATGTGAAATTGTGACACATATAAAAAATAAATTTGCTTTGTAGAGAAACAACAATAATCTCAACTAAAAAATATACCGAGTTATTGAACACATCAGTTGAATTAATGAAATTCAAGATCGAAAATGACAAACTTAAAGGTTACTTGAAAAATAAATCTGCTGAAATCAAAAATCTAAAAAGAGCGAACGTAAATTATCAACAAATTATTCACAAGAAGAATACAGAATCGGCCACAAAAGCTAAAGTTGAATCAAAAAATGTAATTTTAATTTTTTTAAAGAATAGAATTTGATTAGTGATTAACTGAATAAATTTTAATGAATGTAATTTGTTGGGGCAGTCATCTGAGCAACTTCAAAACATATAAACATTTCAAAAAATACATTTTATTTTTAGGAAAGCGATGAACGTGAGGAAGACAAGTCTGAAGTTTTAAAGTATCTACAGTTTGGAAGAAAATTTAATAAATATCCGGAGAGCGTTCGATTGTTTTGTTTAACAATAAGTTTTTATTCGCCGAAAGCGTATGAGTACATACGTTCATTTTTCAATGATCATTTACCTGCTTCACGTACGCTTCGAAGCTGGTATAGTCACATCGATTCGCAACCAGGCTTCACTCAAAGTGCTTTCGAAACCTTACGTCAAAAGGTTGAAGAATATAAAGCAAAAGGTACAACTCTTCAAGTTGGCGTAATTTTTGATGAAATGTCTATCAGACAACACTCACAATGGGACCGGGCAACAAAAGAATTTTTGGGTCATAATGTAGCAGGCAATAGGACTGCGGAAATTCCAGGCTATGGAGAAATTTGTGTACCATTGTCGACTAGTGCAACAGTCATTATGGTCGGTGAACTAAATGGCGCATTCAAAATGCCAATTGGATTTTTTCTCACTAATGGCTTGATAGCCTCAGAAAAAGCAGCTTTGCTTGATGAAAGTCTTTATAAATTGAATGAAGTTGGCTTAAACGTAGTTTCATTTACCTTTGATGGACATAAAACAAATATAGCAGCAATGAAAATTCTTGGTGCTAATTATGATGAAGACAAGCCTTATTTTGAAAATAAATATAACAACAACAATAGAGTGTATACGATACTGGATGCTCCTCATATGCTAAAATTAGCTAGGAATTGCTTGGGACATCATGATTTATATGATGATGAAGGTAATGAAATAAGTTGGAGGTTTATTCGCAATTTATATGATCTTCAGTCATCAGAAAATATAAATTTTGGTAATAAACTTACAAAAACACACATTGATTTTGATAGCAATAAGATGAACATGCGAATCGCCTCGGAAACAATCAGTAGTAGCGTCGCTGATTCAATAGAATTTCTCGATATAAGTAAAAAAGACTGCAGGTTCGCTAAAAGTGAGAGTACGAGAAAATACGTACGTACTTGGAATAATTTATTTGATATAATGAACACCAAAAAGAACCATTGCAAAGGAGAATATAAGCAACCATTTTCTGAAGAGACCTATAACAAGTTTGTAGCATACTTTGATGAAACAAAACATTACATAAAAAGCTTGAAAATAGATGTCAACGGAAAGAAAAAGAACGTTTTAAAAACTCAATCATTCACTCCTTTCTTTGGGTTTTTGCATAATATGCAGTGTTTTGTTGGAATTTATAATGACTACGTGAAAAATAACATTGATCAGTTTTTTACGTTTAGCTTATCGCAAGACCACATAGAACTTTTTTTTTGGATGTATTCGTCGAATGGGTGGAACAAATTGTAATCCTAGCGCACAACAATTCTGTGGGGCTTATCGAAAGCTTTTGTTCCATAATGAAGTTCAAGCATCAGAAAAATCTAACTGTTTAAATGACATAACAAAAGTTCTTACTGTTGGATCGACAAAAAAAACTATATTCAGTCTGAATACAAATGAGTTGGACACGTCCAACAACAACGAATTAATAGATTCAGTCGATTTTGATATCAACGATAATACTACGGATGGTTGCAATGAAACCATACAAAAGAATGCAATTGCATATGTAGCTGCAAAAATTGAATCAACACTAATTCAAAAATATATGCAAAAAGGAAAGAAAACATGTATGAGATGCATTGAAGTTTTTACAGAAAACGAAATTGCCGATGATGATTTTATTGACTTCAAATTGAAGAAAAATAATAATATTTTCCAACCTTGTAAGAGTACAATTGACCTAATTCAGATTTTCGACCGATACGTAGAAAAAAATCATCAACAAAACATTAGCTTCGATTGCATTGTCAAAAGTATTCTAAAAAACATTGATTTTTCACAATTTTACAATTCATCTGAATTCGATAATGATCATGACCACAAAAGCAATTTCATTGAAGCTATAATTGAAGAACACCTCCATTCAAAATCTAAGCAATTCAGTAAAACTGTTACAAGACTAACGCAAAAAAAACTTATTCGTCACGATCGTCTTAAACAAGTACATCTAGCAGGACAATGAATATAATAGAAACCATAGATTTGTTTTGAAGCTCATAGATTCCACATCTATTTCAAATACTTATTTTTATGCTATTCGTTCATTTCACAGGCATATAATGTTAATAAAAATTTCTGTCAAAAATAAAATCTGAGCCAACTTTCGAGTAAATTTTAAAATCATTTATTATTTCATCATTGTAAATTTTATTGAACAAGGGATGATTGATTGAAAACAAGGTCATCGAGACGTTTGGACTAACAAAATAATCTAGACATAATGATCTCTACTATTCTTCTTAAATAAATAGAAATCATATTTTTGAATTAAAGAACTTTAATGATAATAAAAAATGACATAACCAGAAACAGAATTATAAAATTAACAGATTATTTGACATCAGAGAAAAACTAATTATGTCAAGCATCTGGAGCTCATTATTGATTGAAGTTGTTTTTATTTTCTCTCTTCTCCATGATTTTCAGGAAGTTCTTCAATCTGAATGAATCATTTGTGCGCTCAGCAAAAAGGTCTGAAATTTTGAGATAATTTTACCATTATGTTAGCCAATTTAAAGCTTAAAAAACGAACCTTTAAAAAAATTTAATCTAGCATCATTCTGAGCATTGCTATAAGACATTTCGAACAGTAATCGAATGAAGCTCTGGTCAAAAGCTTCACATTTTTTTACATTCTTCAACTTTCGAACTAGATCACTTTTGATGCAAATTGTTGAATTCAAATAATAACGTCTGCCATTATCCTAAAATAAAAAGATTATAAATGTTTTCTATTTCCTATTTTCACTATATCTTCGATATATTTTTCAACTTACATCCTTGTATCCGTATTTTGCAGCGAAAGACGTATCAAATAACAGCTCTGATTGACAATAATCTAATCCGGGAATGGGTTTATTATTGATATTAAGATTTAAATGTGTATCCAAGTGGATTTTCTTATCAATTATTGCTTTGACATTTCGATAATTGTTACCAGTGTTTCCCAATGAAGCTAAAGCAATAAGATAGAAATTTTGTGTTGGAATTGGTTAGAATGAAAAAAATTATTAATTTACATTAATAAATTTACCATTTTCCAATTGATTCGGAGCGGTACCAGCATTTTCATTGTCATTCGGTTGACTTTCATTGAGGGCAGCAAATTCTTGATTGGGCAAAACCATTTGTTCAGTTGCCCCATCAACATTTTCGTCGTCTGCCGATTGGCTGTTTGTATCATCATCACTTATGGTAATTTCAGCAACAAAAACTTCGGTTTGAAAATTGAAGCGTTTCTTTCCACCGCTTCGGTATTCTGGACGTTTCCATTCTATGAAGTGTTCAGCACTACACAAATCATCGAAAATTTTTACGACACGACCTTCATAACACGAATCAATTTCACGATTCAAAAAATATTCAATTTTAAGACTGAAGTCCGGTACACTTTGTTCGTTTGGAGAAAAAAATACTTTTGTAAATTGATTGAGAATTGGATTTCGTAATGATGGACTTTGGCACGCTTATGATGGTCTTCATCCAATGTCAGCAAAAACAGTTTCTGATTCAACAGTTTTACATCCAGTATTTCTCTTATATTGTTCAACAGGGACTATGTGCAATAGTATGGATCCAGTTTCGTTATCTAAAATAGCCGAATCAAAATTCCCTATTATACGTCTTAGTAAGTATAATATTATTCGTGTACACAGACACATGTAATATATTTTCAAATGTAATTCCTATACACAAAATAAAAATACAAAATAAAACTAATTTTCTTATTATAGCCCGACTCAAACAAAATACGTTGGACACACCATTCAGTGATGATGAAAAAGAAGCACAACCACCAAAAAAATTATTAAAACGCAACAGTCAAAAGAACAACAAGCAACCAAAAACTTATTCCTTACGAAACAGATTAAAAAAGACAACCAATTAATTTTAATTTTTTGTACTAAATTGTTTTCCGACGAATCGGAAAAACAAATGATGTAGAAAAATGGTTGGTAAATAGTTCTTTCTGAATATATATGAGATTGGTTATTTTTGATATTTTTTGAAAAAAAAATTGGAAGATAATTTTTAGTACTAAATCTTTTTATTAATTAAAATTGAAAAAATAATGATCAAAAAATTAGTTCATAAATAGTTCGTCCCAATCATGTTTATTTTTTTGATTTTCGTGAATAAATTCGTTAAATTTTGCACCGAAGGAATTTTGACGCTTCGATGCCTAGATCAAAATTGAACTAAATCAATCAAATCTAAATTTTAATAGCAATGCAAATAGTTGTATGAAACAAACTAATTATGAACTATTTGTTGGTTATATGTATATTTTTTCAATTTTATACTATTATTTTGGTAAAAAGAGGAATTTTTTTTTTTTTGGCAAAAAATGAATTTAATTCAATTTTTGATCGACTAATATCGATTGAACTAATTATGAACTATTTTTTGGTGTACATTTATTTACAAAATACATCATAGATTACGAGATATTGAAGACATAGATTTAATTTTCCGAAAATTTTTACAAAATATTTCTAAAATCAAAAATATTCTACTCAATCGTTAATGAACTATTTATGAACTATTTTTTGAGACATAATATGAGCCGATATCATTTCATTTAAAAAAATTATACATTTTTGGTTTTTAGTACACTTCATAAAAATGTTGAAAAAAGCGAACTATTTTTTTCATTTACACGAACGGTACGAACTAATTATGAACTATTTTACTAGCTTGGTCCCACTTGAAAAATCGAAGGTCACTGAAAAAACTTCACACACCCGATATATGGACGGATGGAAAAATGTGATAAGGAGCTTATATATGTCGAAATCGCAGACAAAGATTTTGGTTGTTTAAAACATTATTGTAATGAACAATTGTTTGATATATATTTCAAAATCAATAGCTTACCATATAAAATACAGCACAAGGCTCTCGAGTATGTCGAGCATTTTGATCTGCACTCTCACCTGATCAACAACAAAAAGTTCCATTCAATCGATGGTGAATTGCATCATATAAAGGAACACAAATTCAGGTAAGTATTGATAATAGTTTTTCTAACTATCCGTTAATTTATAAAAAAAATTTAATTTGCACTTTTAGTGGAACATTGGCCGAAAAGTTAAATAAAGAGCAAAAGATGGCTGTCACGTATATTACGCAGATGAACAATTCACTGCCGTATCTTTTGTTTGGACCGGCAGGTTAAATATAAACAAATTCCATATATCACTAACTGATTATATACATGCTAAATAAAATTGTCTGTTATTTTAGGTACTGGTAAAACTAGAACTTTGATTTGTGCAATCGAGGAAATCGTGCGGTCATCAAATAAGTGTATTCTTGTCTGTGCGAACTCAAACGCTGCATGTGACGAAGTCACACAACGCTTATTAAAGGTGTTAAATTCAAAACAAATCTTCCGCATGTATGCTCAATCTTACAACGAAGCTCATGTGAGCACTGATATTAAGAAGTGTTACAATTTCTACCAAAATGCATTTCGCTTTCCTTGTTTAAAATTTTTATATAAGTTTCGCGTCGTTATTTGTACGCTTTTGACTGCCGGACATTTAGGAAGAGCTCGAAATGAAAAAGATTTTAACCCCAACCATTTTTCTCACATTATAATTGATGAAGGTGCTAGCACCAACGAAACATCCACATTGGTTCCAATCGCGGGTATGTTATTCGATCATTTATTTCTTAGTTTCTCATTGATTTTATATGATTCCAATATCACATGTAGGTTTGTGTTCGTCAGTAAATGGGATCCATAGCAATATAATATTGGCTGGCGATCCCAAACAATTGGATGCCGTGTGTAAGTCGAATAACGCAGCGAACCTTGGATACAAAACATCATTGATGGAAAGATTATTCAACCAACCACTTTACATGAAGCATCCAGAAACGGAAAAATTCAATTCAAAATATATTACTCAGTTGGTACAAAACTATCGATCACATGAAGCTATTTTATTCGTCGCGAATGGTTTATTCTACAAAGACGCTCTGATTCCTAGAGCGCCTAAAGGTATATTTTGTATAATATATTTAGTAATATATGTATAAATTGCAAACTGAAATTCTAATTAATATTTTAGAGATAACCGATTGGTTTATAGATTCCGATATATTGCCGAATAAAGGATTCCCTATTATTTTCAAATCTGTTCACGGGATTTCGAAACAAACGCAAAACGATTCCAGGTGAAAAAACCATTTTCCCAGTATTTATTACTACATGTTTTTCTAGAAATTCAATTTTATTTAATGTTCGTCCAGTATGTTCAATATGAAAGAAGCTCATGCGGTCATCGAACAAGTCAAATTATTGACAGAAAAACCAATCAATTAATAGAGCAAATTCAATATTCGGACATTGGCATTGTCACACCATACCGTTTGCAATGCAAAATTATTAAACGGATCTGTCAACGAATGAACTTCACCAATATTACTATTGGAACAGCTGAAGTGTTCCAAGGACAAGAAAGGCCCGTTATGATTTTATCAACAGTACGAACCGGTGGTATATTGGGTTTTGTCAATTCCGCGCAGGTAGAATAATTTTTTTCCTCATTTTTTGTACGAAGAAGAATTGAAAAATGACATATATTCTATGAAAAATTTCAGAGAATAAACGTGGTATTAACTAGAGCGAAAAGTCTCTTAATTATAATTGGCGATCCTCACACGCTTTATACAGATAATAATTGGCGGGTTCTTCTCGAATTTTGTGAACTAAATAACGCTTTCATTCAATCGCCAGACAAAAAGTTCGTATTTGTAGAACCAATCAAGGAAGCGGATCAAGCGACCTATGATGAATATGAATCTAGAAAAATCTAGATTAATATAAAACCAAAATAAATGTATACCTACACATTTTTTAAGGGAATTAAAATAAATAAAAAATTAAAATGATTACGAGCCTTAAATGTTGGTTCTTATTTTTTTATTTTTTATTGAAAACAAGCAAGTCCGTGTTGCTTCGTTCTGCGCACATCGTAAATCATTTTATTTGTTTTGTAATTGTTTTATATTTTACCAAAAACTAAATCGACATACTCACTTTAGCATTCCTTCATAGACTCTCATTAAACTCTTTTCAATTTTAATTCATATGAAATTGATTTTCGAACAAAAAAGAAATTTATAATAATCCCACAATTCATTTAGTGCATAGAAAAGCAACGTACAATCCTAGCAAACGATGAAGTGTCGATAAACCAAAGATTCGAGCAAAGATTGCTAGGGAGAATGTGTATACGTAAGGCTCGTACCTGTACTGTTTTTGGTCGAAAAAAAGATACGAGCCTTATGTACACGGTATGCGTCTTGGCATAAGTTGGATATCGTTTATCTAGTCGTTTGTATTGCTAGTTGTATTGTATATATGTGTATTGTTTGTGTGTGTACATGAATGCTTAGCGCTAGCGTGTTCGACCCTAGGTTCGACCATACAGCTTAAAACAGCGCACTATGAGTGTTTGAATATTGAATGCATTTAGAATTGTGGTCTACTTTTGTTGTTGGGTCTTTCATTGTAGCAAAATAGTTTTTAAATGTAACAAGCAATTTTTTGTTATACTGTTTTGGATGAAAAATTCGATTTTCGTCACAAATATAGAAAACACCCAACACTTCAATGTCTCCAGAACTAAAATCAAATCCAAGTTCCAATTTCATTTTTTTTAACATTGTTTCGTTTTGGTTAGTTGTGGTAGGGACATAATGCAATTTATATTGTTTTCGATGCCCATCCTTATCAATAATTCTGAATCCAGTCACATAACCAATAATATAGCTGTTTAAGAAACTTCTTTCAGATGTGTCTGGTATATTTTGTTGATCATCGTTATTCAATTTAAACTTAGCCCACTCACCAATTTGTAGTTGATCTGACTTATGAAGATTTGCTTCATGATTCGAAAGACTCATTTTAATTCGTTTGGGAGCAGATTTTGTACTTGCTTGAACTCTCTTCAGCCGATCCGCGCTTAGTTTGCCTTTCGAATCGGACAACATCCAAATAAATGTACTTTTCGGTATAATTTTAGTTGATCCATCAGAATCCACTACTTCGATGTTTCGATATATGTTCTGTTGTATTTCAGTTGTGTTTATATTCTCTCCAGGATTTCTCTCACCAAAATCATCTATTTCGCTATTTTCTAGGCTATTTTGAATTGCTTCTTGCATTATTTCATCTATTAACTTTTCATTCGATTTAATATCGCAATTTATTATATCATCGGAAGTAAAATTCATACCAAACAGTTTAGCATGTTCCAGTGCATCTTTTTGTGCTTTTTTCATAACAGATAAAATCTGTTCATCAGATGGTAATGTATTTAAAACATTTTTTGATGTGGTTTGGTTCCTTGGAAATACAATTTCTTGACATGAATATGCAATTTTGCTCATCAATTCGACTCTTGCTGTCAAGTGGAACAATTCATTCAAGGTAAAATTTATTTTGGTATAGTTTGCGGTGCCCATTGACCGCATTTGCCTGAAAATGTGTTGACATGGTTGGCTTGCAAAATGATCAGGCAGAAACATATATGGACTAGTTCGCAATTTTACGATCAATTCGATCAAAGCATGTGCATTTATTTCAACACATTCGAATGCATTACTTGATATAAAATTTTCAGCAAGCGTGTGATGTTTAGAGCTATTTATCCACTTGCGCCAGCAACGTAAAAAATATAAAGCATTCCATATTCTGTAGATCCTTTCAATTGGATCTAAATTTTCCTCTATATAGCTGGACGTTATTTGTCTGCACAATTTGAGATATGTAACAGTTGCATTGCAATCAGGGATATAATTTTCAAGCGCTTCCGTTACACGCAAATGCATTATCTTATCTAAAGACTTGAAGTTTTGACGGTCTTCAGGAAATATGTCTGATAGAACTAAACCGTGTATTTTTTTGTCCACTGAATTCAAAAGCATTTTAATCTGAACAATAGTGGCTACTCCATCACCAATGTGCAATATTATTGATGAATTGAGCAATCGGTTCCTAAGCTTAGTCCCTATGTGTATGGTATCTTGAACACAAACTGGGTTGACATTTAGTCGTTTTATGATATTGATATTTGGTTTCATATCAAATAGCGCTATACTTTTCATACATTTCAAAAGCCGGACGTCACCATCAGATGAAAATCCAATAACGTCAATATTATATCTGCAAAATTCAGAAAATGTTAGGCCATTTATTTATTATTCCGAGAAAAAATTAGCTATCTCAAGGACAAATTACGCTAAACCTACTTTTTTAATTCTTTCACGATATGCCTCCAGCGTTTTAAAACATGACTAGCGTCAAATTTATTGTTTGTACCAAACAATTGAAGTATGAAAGGGGGAGAATTTCTTTGTAACGGCTGTGCGACAATAATGTATACTAATGTAGATTGTGGTAATTCCATATAATTTCTAATGGCTTCTTCGGACTTTGCTTCGAATGAAAATTGTATAGGCATGCCATTAGTTTCATCAAATGGCAGAACAAGACCGATCATTTGATTTGTACGAGAATCATACACGACTTTTTTGATAACTCCCGAGGCATCTTCTGATAAAAAAAATCGTTTTGGGAGACTTCGTTCTATCTAAATGTCTTACAAGCTGCTCACACCTCAGCTCTCCTTCAACTATTCGATCTTTATCCATATGAATATGTTTCACTGCAATAAATAATATGTATTAAAAAATCTGAACACGTACGTCTATTGTTCTACTTATGCAATCATAGTACTTATTGTTTGACTTTTTGGGAGTGGAAGATTAGCGCAAATAATTTCATAGCAAGCCTTCCCAGCTAGTATATACAAATATATAGAAAAATTCATAAGAATTTCTGAAAATCTACGAGCGTTAGGTGTTTTGTTATGATTTTCCAGGGCAGAACGGATGATTTCGATCACAATTGGAGTGAATGCTGGATGATTTATCTGAACTGATTCAATGCAGCTATCAGCAAGACTATTAGAAAGGTCTTGACACCATTTCAAAATGAGTGATCTATGTCCCAGAAGAAATTTAAACTTTTGCTGCATCTCATAAATTTTTAAATGTTTACAGTCCAGTGTTTGAAATAATTGACGATCACGGTCTACGTACTCTTCTAATTGATTCAGCTTTTCTTCATTAATACACATTAAACTGTGCACATTGTCATATCCAGAATCAATTAATATTTTCTTTAAACATGCGCATCCGGCGAAAGCAATCCACAAATTTTTTTCATCCTAAAATATTCAATGTTCCATTACAACTGAATTGATAAATTTTTAACAAATATTCACAATTAAATATGCACATTTTCTATAATAAACATACCTACCATATTTTTCAAATAATCTATTTTTATCATTCAACACATATTTTTACATTTGTCAAACGGATCGATAATGCAGTAGTTCGAAAGTTGGTAGTAGTTCGAAAATTCGCAGTATATTCATATACACACATTTATCTGTAGAAAGTGAATTTTCAGCGGAAAAGTGAGGTTATGTTGTTCATATTTATTTTTATTTCATAAAATAAAAAATATTCTGAGTGCGAAATTGATAGAAATTATTGATAAAATTAAATTTTTGAATTTTTTATCCCTAAAATTTACAGTTTGGATCAATTTCCATTTCAATTGTGTCCTCATCATATTCCCGAATGTTTGCATTTAATTTGACCTAGAATTTGACGCTAGATTTAACGTGTACACATAGTTTAACATTTATCTGTAGAAAAAGGCGGAATCTGTGCGAATCATAGGAATCCGTAGAAATCGTAAAAATCTGCTGTTTTTAATTGTGAGAAATGCCCCTAGACCAACTTCACGAAACAATGGAGTAAAGTCTCTGGTTACAGATTTGAGTGAAGCGTTTGATGGTAAGCTTCATGTTGACATCACAATATTTGCAAAAGGGGGAGACAAAATTGAAGCTCACAAATTTGTACTGGCAGGTAAAAAATAGTTTTGCATTGAAATGAAAAATTATACAATAAATTACAGTGCTCACATTCTCCTGAAATCGACAGGAACTGCTAAATTTAGCAACTATGTCTCAGGGCCTGTGAGTGTTGTGCTCATGCGTATGGCAGCAAATACATAAGCGATCAGAAGTGTGTAATGTGTATTCTATATACGCTTGCTCTTATATACACGCTGCCGTACGTAAAAGCGTTCGAATGAATGACTGAAGAGTACGCAGTGAGTATATAAGAGCAAGGGCATATAATATGCACACTTCTGCTCGCGCTTATGTATTTGCTGCCATACGCATGAGCGCAACACTCACAGGCCCTGAGACATAGTTGCTTAATTTAGCAGTTCCTGTCGATTTCAGGAGAATGTGAGCACTGATAAATTAACAAATCATTTTTGTTACTATCAACAGCTCGTAGTAAATATTTGAAGGCTATGATGATATGTTTAGGAAGCCATTCAATCAATTTCGTCAATTTTGAAATCGACGTGATCGAAGCTTTGCTTCGATATCTATACACATGCGAAGTGCCGAATATGGTAAATTTAGCTGATAGATTGTTAGAAGCAGCCGAAATGGTATAGTTTTTCTATAAACCTTTGAAATTAACTCAACACCTCACCTCTTATGTCTTGCTTGTAATTATTTTCTTTTTTTTAGTTTGAGCAAATGTTGTTTGTTTTGGCAATGTGCGAAAGAAAACTCGTTTTTCAAGTTAATGATAGTAACTTTCCTGAAATGTTAAAATTAGCTGATAGGCAAAAAGCCAGTAAATCGAAAGCAGCAGTAATCCATTTTATAAATAATAAGAATGAAATAACCTAGATATTATAACAAAAAATAATAATATGTATTTTATTTTGCTCTGAAATAGAAATTCGCTCGTATTGCGTAATTCTGAACATTGGTCAAGATTAACAAAAGAGAACATATGGGATTTAATGTTCAAAGAGTTGAACACACCACCACCATCAAAGCGCATCAAACTCAGCGCAATAAATTGAGGAATTTCAGTTCAATTTCTTCATTTTAAATTTTCTGATTTCATTATTGCTCTTCATTTGAATTCATACAGATTTCAGCCGATTCCATGCTTAGTTTTATGAACGTATAATTTGTAATGGTAGTTAATCGAAACTCAAAAATTGATAATGAATAGTTTCCGCTAGGGTTTCCGTAAACTTGAACAATCTATTTTTATTTCGAAATTAAAGAAAATTCTATATATTTTTATATTTACAGTGCAAACAAAATTAAGTATTAGCAAAGAAATAAAAAAAAATGTCGTCACACAGTTTTAATGGAACATTTTGTATTCAATTCTTTTGCAAATGAGATTTGGGTCTGATTCATTTTGAGTCAGACATAAAATGATCTAATGAAATTCATTGTTTTTTTTTCTTTTGCTTCAGCGGGGTATTATCAACCGGCTGATCTATTGATAAATTCTCATTTTTATTATAATTTAGTCGTTTCCAAGAAAAAAACGTGTGTATCGGGTATCTCAAAAGTGTTTGAGATAGTGAGCAACACCTCTTCATATTGTTGTTAAGCCAGTAATTGTCGATATCCATACTCAATACTATACAAATCATAAGAAACTCGATTCAATCGATCTTAAGAGAAACAGTGCTCTCTTTTTTTTCTTTTAGTCTACTCTATACTTTATATGTATTTGTTACTTGATGGTCACACGAAGAAAACCGGTAAATATATCACATATGAAACAATACTACTTTCAGTAGCATCTGGTCGAGCATAGCATTCGGATGCGTTTTCCATATGCATCGTATATTTTTCTTTTCGAAAGAGAGAGAGGAGGAGGGAAAGAGATAGAATCATTCGAATGTATATTAAAACAATAGTACACTCAGAACGATTCCAACAACAAAATACATGGCAACAAGGTCCGTTGCCATATTAGTCTCGGATGATGTATGCTATGTATGCCCCTCCTTTATGTGTGTATGTGTACACACATACACCGTATATGTGTGTACATGTGAATTTTGATTCACTAATACTTAGAAAAGTGAATTAAACCGCTATAGGTAAACTACTTCATTAATAAGAACACGTTAAATAATATCATATTTCCGAATAAATAGTCTCCTTTTATAGAAAAACCATCATTCATCATCAAGATGCGTTTCGTAAAACAGTCAATCAGCATTCCCATTAAGAACATTGATGAACGCACATGCATGAATACAATAAAAACGGAACGTCATAGCACTCTGTTACCTAACAATTTACGTTGTATTATAGCAGGTCCATCTGGATGTGGGAAAACGAATCTTCTCATTAGCTTAATTGAAAGTGAACATGGTTTGAAATTTGAGAATTTATACTTATACAGTAAAACATTGGATCAAGACAAATACAAATATTTGTGTGAAATGTTAAGATCAATTAAGGAAATCGGTTGCTATACATTCTCCGGATCACAAAATGCAATCGAACCAAACCTAATAGAAAAAAACTCTCTTATTGTGTTCGATGATGTGGTAAATGATCGTGAAATTAATAAGACTGCAGTGCGTAACATTTTCACGCTTGGACGTCATCGAAGTCTCGATGTGATTTACCTCGTTCAGACTTATACCAAACTGGATAAGCATCTCATTCGTGATAATTGTAATTTCATTATTATATTCAGACAAGATGACTTGAATTTGAAACATATTTACAATGATTTCGGTGTGAATGCTGATATGAAGTTTGAAAAATTTCGAGAGCTTTGTTTGGAATGTTGGCGTGAACCGTTCGGATTTGTTTGTATTTCACTTGAACATGAAGTAGGTTCGGTGCGTTATCGGAAAAATTTCGAACAATATCTAGAGTGAATATATATATAAAGAGTAACGAAATAGAAATATTTAATTCCATTCAAACGATTATCGGGTAATGACTTATTCAAATAAACAGAGATAACATGGAAGAAAATAAGTCAAATGAGATTACTTCGAAATTAATCGCAACGCAAAATATTATGAAGAATAAATTTAAAAAAGCATATGCAAATCGACTCGAACGTGAATATTATCTGAATCAGATCTTGAAACCACTCACATCGACAGCAGAATCGACCGCGACCGCATTTCCATCTACATCATTGAATGAATCTAAATCAACAACGGAGAATGATTCTCTTCGAAATCTATTTAAAACAAAAAACAATGCACAACAGTTACGTTTGGCTACTAAAAGCTATTCAAATCATGCAGTTAACCTAAAATCGAGAGCTATTAATAGTAATTGTTTACAAAATCCGAATGAACTTTGCGACAGACTGAGATCACTACTAAATACACAGATTGATGGAAATGTGATTCAAGTAGAGGAGATAAACACAATTATTGCGCAACTGCGTGACCTAGATATAATAGTATAAATTTCGTCTAATGTATATTTATAGTCAGTACGCAGAGTCCGGCAGTAATTTTGACAGCTATTAAATAAAGCGTAGTTTTGTAATTGAATTAAAGTAATCCCGAAAAGTAATTCCGGGATTATTTTTTGCGTTATTTAATAAGTAATTGTAATCCGTAATTCCGAATTACGGCCGGATTACATGAACTCATTCTTAATAAGTTTTTTGGGTGCGTTCGTTGTGAACGCATCCCAACTGAACAACAGTGAGTGACAGTGACAGATATTGAAATGAAATAATCTGTATTGTAAGATTTACACCGGTGGCACAGTTGAATCGAGAGAAAAAATTTGTAAGTATTTTAAATTGAAAATAAAATGTTGAAATTTTCATTATACCAATGTCAAATTTATAAATTTGGTCATGCACACGCGGAATTAAAATTTAAATAATTTCTTTTTTTTCTCCATTCAAATTAAATTGAAGTTGCCATTTTATAGGTTACATTTGTATGCCAGCCGGCATTTGTTCATTGTTCTTCTCGAGTCAATTTAATGTAAGTTTGTATCGTGTGAAGAGAAAAAAACAAGTGAATCTCGAGAAAAAAAATTGAATTTACGTGAAATTGAATATAAAATGTAAACATCTTCATTTTATTCAGTTTTCATTTGCGATGATCGTTGTCATTACCAAACGAAAGTGGACAGTGTGTTCGTGTTGTATGACAAATAATTCATTGGGTTTTTTTTCTCAATTCAGATTGCCGTTGACGTTTTGCTGGTTACACCAAACACAAAATTTTGCTGACTACACCATTTGCTGGTTACACCAAACACAAAATTTTGCTGACTGCTGGCACTAATACATTCATTTCTTCTTCTCGAGTCAATTTAATGTAAGTTTGTATCGTGTGAAGAGAAACAAAAAAACAAGTGAATCTCGACGGAAAAAAATTGAATTTACGTGAAATTGAATATAAAATGTTGAAATTTTCATTTTAATCAATTTTTATTTGCAATGTCAAATGAATAACAAATAAATATTGTTTTTTCTCATTTTTTTCTCAATTTCAGATTCAATTGACTATTGTCAGTTCATTTCATTGGTTATATCTATGACAAAATTTTGCTGACGGCTGGTCATTGTTTCACATTCTCGAGTCAATTTCATGTAAGATCGTATTGTATTAAGAAAAAAAACATATAATTTGAATCTCGAGAAAAAAAACAAATTGAAATTGCGTAAAATTGAATATAAAATGTTGAAATTTTCATTTTAATCAATTTTTATTTGCAATGTCAATTGTCATTGGCGTATTTTGCATGATAAATTAATGTTGTTTTTTTATAAAAGTGCATCATTTATCAATATGTGATATTTGTAAATTTGGTCATGTAAACACAACATTATTATTTCAATTAATTTCTTCTTTTTTCTCCATTAGATTCTATTGACTATTGACATTCATTTCATTTGTCACATCTATGACAACAATTGGCTGACCGCTGGCGCATTCATTTCATATTATCGAGTCATTTCCATGTAAGATCGTATTGTGTGAAGAAAAAAAAAACTTTTCAAATGAATCTCGAGAAAAAAATTGAATTTACGTAAAATTGAATATAAAATGTAAACATTTTCATTTTATTCAGTTTTCATTTGCGATGATCGTTGTCATTACCAAACGAAAGTGGACAGTGTGTTCGTGTTGTATGACAAATAATTCATTGGTTTTTTTTCTCAATTCAGATTGCCGTTGACGTTTTGCTGCTGGTTACACCAAACACAAAATTTTGCTGACTGCTGGAACTAATACATTCATTTCTTCTTCTCGAGTCAATTTAATGTAAGTTTG